>JAJMFV010000321.1:0-54397 GCA_030568425.1 Ambrosiozyma llanquihuensis
ATAGATTCTTCAGCAACTCTGAATGCATATTCAACTTCAGATTTGGTGAAACCAGCATTAAGATGCAAGATCAATTCAGGAACAACAGGAAGTAATTCATGATGTAAGACTCTTTTAGTTCTTGTTAGTAGCACCTTGGATTCTAATGCTTGATCAATGATATTTTGTAAGATATAACTTTCTGTATTATACTTCACATCAAAATATTCTTGTTCATGACCATGTTTCAAAGCCTTAACAATAGCAGAACCAGGTCCACCGTAACCTTCTGGTAAACCTAATCTTTGACGTAGCTTTGGATGAATTCTTAGATGTATAATTGGAGAATATTCCTTTGATCTGACAGATATTAATTCCTTTAATGATTCAGAGTTCGAAAAAACTTTGTGAGCAAATTTACTGTGTTGATGCAAGGTAGAAATCAATGGGTTTTCAGTATTTGATGTTTCTCCATTCTCAAGTAACTCGATAACTGTTGAAGCAGCACGAGCAGCATATGGTGGTAGAGCAGCAGAAAAGACATAGGCATTTGATGATAAAATTTGATGATAAATCATATCACTACAACCAACACAGAAACCACCACTTGAACCAAATGAATGAGCAAGTGTACCGATGGTAATTTCAACTTCAGATCTTGGAACACCTGCGAATTCAGGCAAACCACGACCATTAGCACCCAAGGTACCAATTGAGAAACTTTCATCAAGAATTAATCTAAATTTATATTTGTTTTTGATTTCAACTAATCTTTTCAAATCTGGAGAGTCTCCAAAATTGTCAAAAAGACCTTCAGTAAGAATGAATCTTCTATTCAACTCACCTTCCTTCAAATCCTCTTGTAAACTTTCCAAGATATCTTCCAAATGATCTAAATCATTATGGTTGAACCATTCAACATCACATCTCGAAATAACAACAGCTTTTTGTAGAGTAAGAGAAACACCACCATCAACAATGATGATGTCACCTCTTTTCAAGAAACAAGGTAAAACAGAGGTTGCAGTACAGAAATCTTGACCATAGATGATACCCTTTTCAGCGCCCAAAAATCTAGAAAGATCTTCACAAACTCTAACATGGACATCTTGGGTACCGTAAAAATTTGGAGGACCACATGCACCAACACCAACATTTCTAATAACTTTAATGGCATCCTCTTTAACATGTGGGTTCATACTCATATCTAGGTAATCTCTTGAAGCCAAATTTAAAACGTCAGAAACAATTTCATTTGATTTTCCATCACGAAGATTAACATGCTTGGTGACGGCACCTTCAATTTGAGGAATGGCATCTAATTGCCAAAGCTCATCTTTTCTAACAAGTGGAGCTAATGGTTCTGGTTCCCAATCATCGATCAAGTCATCAACCTCTTTCTTGGAAAGGACAACTTTATCCTTTTCATCTTGAGAGTATTTGGATGCCAAGAAATATCTTAAGGCAAGTAAAGCCAATAAAACTTCCAACAATGTTCTCCATGGATCATTTTTATGGGATGCTTTGATATAGTTAAGTATTATCAAACCACCTGGGACTTTTTCAACCAATTCAAGAAAACGTTGCCATTGTTGAATAACTTGAGCAACTAGAACTATCACAAACTGTGGTGCTCCTTCGGATCCTTTAATGATTGTTTTTGTAACTTCTGACATGGTTTGAGATACGTGTTGTTCGATGTAATTTGATGAATCAAGTTATAATAATTTTTGATATTTTCAAAATAATCTAATCTATGGCTTGGCCTTTTATCTAAAATTTCAAGTCTTAAAGATTTGATGAATAATTATCAGAAACACAACAAATGAACTAAAATGACTAACTGTGTAATTGAACGGGAAACTGGGAAAGACAATTGAAAAAACTGGAATAAGAACCCTTGTAATTAGCCAGTTTGAAAAAAAACGAGTTCGATTGAAAGACAAAGACAAGTGGTATAATCTGAATGCGTGTCAAAAACGAATGTAAGCTATAGCGATAAAGATGAAAGAATGGTATAAGTATGCAACACCAAATTGTTTTCCAGTGAGATAATCTTCGAGTCAAAGATGCAGTCTGGTTCAGGGTTCAGGGTTCAAGGATCAGATCACCTAACCAGTGGGCTGAAGTCCAAAGATATTGCTTGATCAACAAAAGCACAACAAATTACGCTCCAATCCAATTCCACCACCGGGTCGTGCGCGTCCCATTTTCAAAGAGCGTGTCGAAACACACACCGCGCCCCATTCGGGACAACAGCTGACGGATGTACAGATGCAAATGCACAGAATGGCATATCGATATCGATATTTGTAGATACATATATATATACAGGGGTTCATGTTCATGGATTCACTTACAGCAGTACACAGGTTAGTCTATTAGGTGGAGTGGCATGATCTGCGGCTATTGTCCATCCTCGTCATCATCCTCTTCTTCTAAATCTGCCAAGTCCTCAAGTAACTCTTTTTCATAGTCATAGTCATCTTCATCTTCTTCCTCTTCTTCACGGCTATCCTTCTTCTCCTCAACTCTTTGTCTCTTTTCTGAGACACTGATATTCTCCATATCCTCATCGTCATCGGAAATAGACCCTCTATCTCTCTTGTGAGGAGTTATGGACGAATCATCATCAACTTGCATGCCACTTGTATCAGATTCAGATTCAGATCCATTCTCTTCATTCTCTTCATCATCATCTTCATCAGACTCTAAAAACTCCTTCAAATCTTCATCTATCTCTCCCCAGTCCAATGTCTGTGTATCAAATGATTTAACATTGTAGATATCATTATTGCTCAAGTAATTGTCAACCTCATGCTTACTCAAAAGGTTCTCCACCTCAACAATGTAATTATCCTCAGGAACTTTCTCCCATAGTGACATACAAGAGAACAACCAATCTGGATTCACAACTTTAACATTCGGATCCAATGTTTTAGCCAATTTGACTTTGAATGTTCCTGGATTTTTGCAAATAACATGCGTGACAGATTTATCATAGTTGCTAACTATTGTAGCTCCAAATGATTTGGCCCATATCACGATGTCAGCACTCTCAATATTGGTACCCAGGGGTAACACACCTGTTAACAAAAACACATCTTTTTTGAATACCAGTTGTTTCATATTCGTCATTATATCTTTGACATCGGGTAGTAACTTTGCAGATTGTTCAACTTTCAAATAAAATTCATCATGAATTCTGAACAAAGCTTGACCAAGATATTCTAATTCATTATCATCGTCATTCAAGAGATTATGACTTTCTCTGCCCTCTCTTTGGGCCATGTTCAATGAATCACTTTCTTCTTCTTCTATAATTTTCTCCAAATTTTCTTGCAGTTTGGCCAAAGGTCTTTCCGACTCCTGTTGTTCTAAAGCAGATGACCTTTCCGTGGCTTGTGCCGCCAGTAATTCAGAATCATCATCCCCTTCTGCTAATTCCATTATACGAGCAACAGGAGAATAATCTTGCTTGAATGAAGAAGCACTGGTTGTACTGGATTCCTCCTGGCTGATTCTCGACGTGACTACCGTATCTTTATCTTCGTCCGACTCGTCATTTCCATTTCCATCTTCGTGTTCAACTGCATTGAACTTTCCGTTCTTTCCATTTTCAATCATAGTTTTATTATCAACAATTTCAGAAGCCTCGCTGTTCAACTGTTCAGCTTTATTCTTTATACTTTCTTGAGTCACAAGTTGCTCTTCTAGTATATTAACAGATTTACGCCTATTTGAAGGTCCTAACAATGCATGCTGTCTTGGTAAGAAGCTCGAATTGATATCACCTATACCAACGAAGAAATCATATGGAATCACCTTGATCAAATTTGGAGACCAATTCCAAACATCACCTCTATCATCAATAATCACAACCATGGATGTATCAACTGGAAATAGTCTTTTCAATGACTTTTGCGTCAATGAACCACTTTCATCCCTTGATAATATTCTATCACCAAAATATATTCCATCAGGATCGATTATCTTGGCAATCGACTTAGCGTAGGACCTGGTGGCCATTGTATAGATATGTAGTTCATAAATCTTGGAGGCCTTTCGAAGAAATTCTTGTAAACCAGGTCTAAGCTTAACATAATACCACCTAAGGTTAGGAGGCGGTTTAGGTCCTTTATAGTTTGGAGGAAACATAGGTTCTTCTTCCAATGAGAATGATCTGACGTCCTTGATAGCCTCATAATTAGGATTTGTTGGGTCTGACATCCATTCTTGAACTGTTGGATCAACTGTAGCATGTATAACAGTTTGATCAAGATCCACAACTAGGGACAATCTCTGTTCTTTTAATAATCTCTGTGTCGAGCTTTTCTCAATATTCTCAGCTTCTTTGGATGAAACCTTCAAGTTCGTAGTACCATGGGACATCACAATTGGAGCTCTATCTTTATCATTATATCCTGTATAGTCTTCATCGTCAATCGATTTACCACAAAGAGCGCATAGTCCATCGTATTGAATTGAATGCGAACAAGGCTCAATAATTTCAAGTATAACCTTGTCCGAATTTTCTAGTCTTTCACCAACCTTGATATTCAAAGATGTTATTTTGCCTTCTAGTGGACATTCAAATGAACTGACATACTCCACTTTGATCAGCTTTCTTTCAGATTCGTCTGTCACCTCATCGCTCTGCTCACTCAGTGGTTGAGGCTCAAAATCAAAGTACTTATAACTCAAGATTGGTGTATGCTTCGATATGCTATCCCCTTTTTTACAATTGATCTTCAATATCGTTATGGGATACGAAAGTCTTGGGGGAAAGTGAACCGGTGTGATGTCCGACATTGAAAAGGTAGAAAAAGGCGGTCTATTATATTCCTGTGACTTGGGTACGCGTTGTGTATCGGTTTGTCCCTATAACACCTTGATCAGTAGGGCGAGGTCAGTAATGTGGGTTCTCTGAGTTGCAGCTTATCAAGCAGAAACAAGACAAATGGTATAGCCAGTACTGAATGGGTTTAACACAAGTAGTGAATAAACATGTGCATGGGATCTCTACTCCATCCTCCTCTGCCAAAGCAAAACAAATAAGTTCGATAATATTCATCACAAAACACCCGTGCACCAGATCATACGCTGATGCCCCATTTCCTTTTACATGATGGAGGGACCTGATGATTACGTTTAAAAAAGAGAAACAACAAGTGCTACAAAATTTGATACCTAAGATTGTAGGCTAATTAATATCCTCTTCGGTGATATCAACACGAGAGAGGAGAAATTGAGCTAGCAGTAATATACAATTTTTTTATACATATGAAAGACGAATCACTAATCGAATAGGCCCATATCATCATCGTCATCATCATCATCTTCGTCATCATCATCAACTTTAGTGTCCTTTTCCTTCCTCATCGGAATTTTGAAAGAGAGCTTGAGTTTTGGTCCCCCAGAGTGCACGACTTGAGAGACCTTTTCTTGTTCCAAATTTTCAACAACCTTTTCAACAGCATTGATGGACTTAGTTTCCTCTGGTACTTTTTCTTTGGTTGAGAGTTCATCATCAGCTTGTGGCTGGATTTCATCATAGTCATCTTCTTCCAACTCCATATCGTCATCATCTTCGAAAAGTATTCCACTATCATCTTCAGGTTTATTTCCACCTTCAATCACATCATGGACCTCCGCATCAGGATGGTTCAGAGCAGCGTCTTCAGCTTCATCTTGTAAAACTTCATCATCACTAGCATCTGAGTTATCTGACTCCTTCGTGAGAGAAGAATTGACAATATTATCATTAGTGAAAGTGACGGTTTTAGTACTCAGAGTCTTCATTGCAGGGCCACGCACAATAGGTCTGGCAACATCTTGGCCATCAGCAGTATCCGAAACAGTTTCCTTAGGTTCAGTTTCAGTTTTGGTTTCAGCTTCTTTTTCCTCTACGACAGCATCACCATCGTCGAGTGAAATATCATCAATATCAAAATCGTCTTCATCCTCATTACCAAATGCACCAAATTCAAATTCTGTAGTGATATGACTACTCTTCTTTGCCTCTTCCTCTTCAAGTTTGGCTCTTTTGATTTCCTCCTTCTCTAAGTATTTCTGTCTTCTTTTCTGCTGAATCAACAGGCCTCTTTGAATTTCATCAAATCTTTGGTCGTAATAGTTAGATAAGGTTTCACTGTAGTTCTCTGGATATTCTGTATCTTGAGTATAGAATCCAAGGTGTTTACCTAATTTTGCTTCCTCGGAGCTCAACCTCTCTTTCTGTAATTTTTCTTGCTCAGCACGACGTTTTTCAATGATGCTTATTCTTTTCTTTGCAAAAGCAACAATATCAAAGGCTTTCGAAGACGCAACCTTCTCAATTGCTGTTTGTTCAGCACCAGAAGACACCTCAATGACACTATCAGAAGACACTTCAATGATACTATCAGAAGCAGCAGAATTAACAACTATAACATCATCACCCGCCTGGGGAAGTCTGTCAATTAGAAATGAGGAACTTGGGTTACTCGATTCCTCATCAGGATTATTCAGTTCTTTCATCGCTGATTCACTCTCACCATGAGGAGCGACGATCTTATTGGCATTTCCTTCGACTTCATCATCATGGTCGTGTTCAGCTTCAGAACTGATGTCACTGATATTGGACTCTGGATCACTATCAATAGGCAAATCAACAACAGGTAATATTTCAGATGCCTTTGATCCAATGATACGATGCAACGCCTTCTCACCTAGTCTTCCCTCTCCAACAAGAGCTTCTTTCAACTTTCTAGGATCCTCAATACGTTTGGTATATCCTGGAGTAGCTCTATACGTATGATCAGGAGGGAGTGGAGGCATCCAACTTGGAATATAAGGTTTGTTAACTTTAGAAGGAGGCACCACTTCTGATATTATGGATGAGATATCATTGAAAAATACATATGCCGGATCTTCTTCGGGAAGGTCGTCATTATCATCTTCAGGAATATCTATAGTTTGCACGAGCTCCTCAGCTTGAGAATCGATAGTTGATAGTATTGATTTTATATCTTCACTGATTTCTTTTTTAGTGTGGTGGTATTCATCTTCGATATCCGAAAGGGTAAAATAACCCTCCTTTAATAGTAATCTCAAATCACCTTTACTTGGAATTCTTCTTCTTTGGATCTCAGTCAATCTATAGATATTAGTGAATAGTAAGCTCATGTATTCCAGACTGAGATTGGTCAGCTCCACGAGCGCACCGTGGGATATATGATCAATTTTCAATGATTTCAGCTGTATGGTAACACATTTCGTGAATAAATTATCCATTGGATCGCATTCTAGCTCAAGCTTATGAGCATCCATTTCAATATCCTTTTCCTTCACATATGAGGCACGATTATAATATATGTTCCTCAATTCTTCAGTCGTTATTTGTTTTCTCGCTGGGCCCTTTTCAGAAGAGGATTGCTCTCCATCCGCTTCTCTCTGTGCTTCATTTGGTTTATCCAATACATTCTGAAGATTATCATAAAGAGCTTTCCAGTTCGAATCTGTAGCCTGGCTGCCGTTTTGTTTTAAAGCTGTGTGTTCATTTGAAGGGATTTGAGAGTTGGAATTCGTTTCATTGAATCTTGGGTTTTCGATCTTATCACTAACAGACTCGACTGTAGTGGGTATTTCATTCAAAGTATCTGTGTTTGACTGTACTTGTATATGTGATTGTTGTGATTCAACTGCTGGTGATTGTTGAGAAGCATATGCCTTACCATCAACTATTGGGAGTTCCTTGGAAGTCAGTTGTATTGTCTCATTGGTGACATTCTGAACTGCAGGCTGCACTACCTGAGGCATAGAATCACTCGATGGATCCATTTGAATATTCCAATACTAAAACTTAGGATCTAGAAGATAGGAAAACAATAATAAAATTGTTCGAAGACCTTCAAGTCGTTATGGTTTATTTTATTTGGAACTTCAGCTGTGCGTGGTAGTTTGATCGCTCCAAACAACGAAAATTGAGTGCGCCTGCGAAAATTGAGAGAGACGAGAATTGTATACTGGTGACATTACTCACGGTACATTTGGTTCATCTTGATACAGGAAAAGAGAGTTTTATTCACAGGATGAGTCAGATTTATAATCATAACAAGAAAAAACATAGTATTAAAAAGAAAAATATAAAGAGGGAGGGACAACATTCGACAGAGGATATAACCTCCTCACCAATTTTGAGACCACGAACAAGTAAATAAAGCCTTAACATCATTATAAATATTTGGATAAAAGGAAATTGATCGAATTTATCGGTTTATATACAGTTTTTTTTTACTTCAGAAGCGTTAGCGGGAGTACAAGAAAAAGGGATACCTTTAGATTTAGCTTAATGGAGCAGCACCTGGAACTGGGTTACCTTGAGCATCTATCAAACCATTTTGCATCATCATAATTTCTTCACTTCCAGCAACTTCAATTTGTAAACCGCAACCTAACTTACAGGTGTTCTTGGCTTGATCGATGGAAGCATTGAAGAGTAATCCTAAAGTTGGTAACACTCTGTGTTCCATCAAGAAAGCAACTTGACCAGCAGAGTCAACTTGACCTCTGTAAACAGATTGTCTGTATTCGTATTTGGCACCAATGGTAGTGTTGGCTTCAACAAAAGTTTGATAGACAGGTTGCATCATTTCGTTTAAGACAGGACGAGCACCGGCTTGGATTGTAGTTTCAACACCAGCATCAACGTTTGCAGCAAGCTTTCTCCAGAAAGAGGTGGTCAATTGACCTGAACCTAAGAATTGAACAGAAGCAGCCCACTTGTCTGGGACATTGTATCTACCGTATAAACTGATTGAAGCATCACCAACTTGACCTGGTTGCATGGCAGCGTAAGTGGATTCAATACCTAAAGAAAGGTTTTGAGTAATGGATTGTAAGACAGAACCGACGTAAACACCTTGCAGAGCGTCACCAAAGAAATCTGGGTTAACAGCTTTGAAGTTCAAGGAGAAATCACTAGCTTGGTAGTCATGTTCTAATTGAACCATTGTTTGTTGACCAGTTGCCATTTGTAAAGCAACCTTTGAGACAATATGCTTGTCCCAAGCATGGTTTAATCTACCAGTGACTGAGAAATCATTGTCAATACCACCTTGAGCAAAAGTAGTATCGTTTGCAAACATAGCATTCAGAGAGTATGGAGCGGATTGACCACCAACAGTGAAACTGTGGTTAACTTGGAAAGTTGGACTCAAGGCAAATGTCTTGTTTATATCAGCTCTTAAACCTTGGAAAGAAAGTTGGTTCAAGAAGACATCTCTTGTGACTTCCTTGTTGATGTTTTCCATGGTACCTGGATTGATCAAGTCTAAAGATTTTCTGTGACTGGAGACGGTATCTGTAACATTGTGGATGAATTGGAATAATGGGTTTGAAGACCAGAAGGATGATGGCTTCTCCTCTTTCACTGGGTTGAAACCAGGCAGAGGTGCGACGGCTTTACTTAAATCACCTAAGTTCAGTTGTGGTTGTGACATTGCAGATGATGGTTGTATGTGCGTTGTTGGTGGTTTAGCTTCTAGCAAGCCGATCTCCAATGGGAGGGCCACTTCCAATCAAGTTCAAATGTGTGTTTTGGCTCCTTTTCCAACGCACCGAGCGAGTGTTCGAAGCTGAAAAATTTTAAGCAGGCGGACTGGCACGCGTGGGGAAACTGGCAGCAGCGGGCACGTGACCTGCGCTGGCCTTGTGTCTTCCAGATTTCACATTTCAAATTTCCACACGCTGTTTTCGTCATCTATTTCTTTCCTGATCTTATCTCTCTTACACCAGCTACATCGGCTTTGTCAAACTGGTATAAAGTAAAACCATTGAACCCTGTTGGACCGCAGAGTTGCTCACGCTCAATCTGCGTCGGCACCCGCAGAAGGTGGGGAGCAATATTGAACACATCCGTGCACCTTAACCGAGTCGGTGTTCTTCCCATTCCGATCTACAGAGGTTTAGATGGGGTTTTAGCGTCTACTTCATTGAGAGCTACTGACTGATGCAATATCAATATTTTAAATTAGTATATTCACTGCGGTTGATTATCTCCAAAATTCAGCTACATTTTAGACATCCATTTTTTCATCACCATCCAGATCTCTTCCCTTCTCGTCTTCAGAAGCATCATCGAAATGCTTTTCAACAGCGTCTTTAAATTCAACAAGAACTTTCTTCTTCAGTTTTATTCGTTTGTTTAATTCTTCCATCTTATTGATCCGACTCTCTGTTGATTCATTCAAGCCTTCAATTTGATTCAGTATGGCTTTGACTCTGTGCAATCGCACCCGTATTCTACCAGCCTAAATTGTAATCAATAAGTTAGTATTCATCCAGTTCATCGATTAAGAAATGTAAAAAATAAAATAAACCAACACCCATTTTAATTTCTTTTATTATCGAATAGAATTAAATTCATGAATGCGTTTTTTCTTTGCTGTTAGATACATACAGCATTATCAAAATCCTTGGGTGATATCTTTCCAACTTTCAAATTCTCAATCAGATCCAATAACAAAGGCAATAGTTCCATGTCTTTGATCTCATTCAATATATTTTGTTCATGATTCAACACTTCCAGTTGTGTAACCTCCTTCAAATCATTTGCATAACTCCCAGCTGTATTCGGATTGGTCAATGAGTTATTGTTATTGTTAATGGCAATGCTGTTACCGTTGTTGTATGAAAATGGTGTGCCCGCGTGGGACTCTATCCTTATGGAAGGCTTAAATCCCGGAGATCCTGACATTGAATTGTTGTTCTATCAAATTATGGCAATGGTTGGTTTGCTTGAATAAGGAAGAGTTAGATTCTCAATTGGCCGGTCTATCATATCACTTCCTATCATCACTTGTGAGTAGATGAATAGAAGTGCTGAATTGAGCGAGACAATTATCTGTCGCACGACCTTTATTTCATCAGGTAGGTGCTACCGGTGAACCAAACCATTTGCCTACAACACCATTGTCTTTCACCTGAAATCATAACAGAGAGTTCATATAAATGGATATATATATATATAAATACATGGTTGCATTAAGAATTTAAACGTACTCCAACTTCGCATCGCATTGGACAGTCTTTACCAACCCAAGTATTTCCCCCACAAATTGCCATAGACACTTTCACGCTTGGTATCAGTCTCCACCATTCCGTCCTCGAGGGCACTTTTGAGCACATCATTGTTCAAAGAAGCCATCGACTTGGAATTCTTCACGATACTTTCACCACTAAACTTTGTACCTTCATGACCAAGACGATTTTGCAATTGCATCATAGTGAGTTGCTTCTGAATCGAATCACTCTTACTGCTCACTTTAATTTCTTTGAATGTCAATGAAAATCGCTTGTTAATCTTATGTGATTGTATTTCACCGTCGGTGATATCCATCCAACTTGATACATCGTCGTTATTTCTATGGATCGAGCTTCTCGTTATAATTGAGCTGTTTTCTATATCAGCCAACATACCATCTATGTTTTTGGAATCATCGTATATTTCTTTGTGAATCGTACCATCAAGTTCTTCTTCATCTGAATCTGAATCAATTTGAAATTTGCTCAATACTGATTCCAAAGAAGAGGCTGCAGAATCAGGTCTAACAGGTACTGGATGTTGTAAAATAGGAATATATTTCAAATCAAATTGATCAGTATTATTTTCATCATTATCTTTCGGGAGGTCATCAATAACGGAAACCGCAAAAAATTGATGTTCATTCTTTTTATCATCAATATCAAAGCACGCTATCGTTGAAGAAACAGAAGAACGTGACTCAATAGAAGCGGATCTCTTCGTCATATAACCCCTCTCAGGTGAAACAGTACCATCACTTTCATCTCTAGTTTCTTCATTTTCAACTTTCCGCTGCTGTTTTTGTTGGGTTTGAACTTTTTCAGGGCTGCTGGGCTTTGGAAGCAATCCGACACTAGAAATCAGATCTCTTGAGAAGTCATGAAAGTGGCATGTTTTTCGGAGTAACACTTCCAAATCTTTGAAGGAGTCTTTATTCTCCAGAATATCGAAGGATATTTTCCAATATCTTTCGGGATTGGAAAGTGGGATCACCAATGAGTTTTCATTCATTTTCAGTATTTTGGTCTTTTGCATTAACGGATAAACAACAGAGCCACAGTTCAGATATAAAACCATATTATTACGAGTTTGATATATTTTGAAAGGTCCGTGACCTAGAAGACTCCCTGACGAGTTTTGAGTGAGACCTGTTTCAACATCTTCCATGCTTGAAGATTCATATACTGTTATTTTTGCATCCGGACAAGTGAATAGAGATATCTGATCTTCTTCGTTAAGGTATGTTCTGGATTGCTTTTTGGATAACGTCTTTTGTTTTTCGAGAAATTTGGCCTTTGACTCATGATCCGAAACTGAATTTGGTATCACTGCCGTTGTCGATGTTTTCTTTGTTTCAGCCTTCTTACCTTTTTTGAAGATATTTTGAAATGGATTGAGGTGCTTTTTGTCGGATGACTTATTTCTATTCAGAAAGGTTTTTCTTGGTGAAATATATCCAGTTCTTATTGTTTGATCGAGTGGGGTTTTGCTATTCTTGCTAGAAGGATGCTTAAGGTCAGCTATGTAGGTACCATGAACAGTGGAGCTTCTATAATTGCTGTTGGTGTTTTCTTGACTCAACGGTTTTTTCTGTCTTTCAGTCACCGTTTTCGACAGACTTGTCGGCCCCAAGTTAGCTTGTACACATGATATGTTTTCATTGGATATTGATACGCTTGAATTGAGTGATGAAGAAATCATGATTGTGAGTTTTAAACAGGCATCTATCTATCGGATGATACTTTGTAGTTATTTCAGGTATCTTTTTCTTGATGAAAAAATAAGCACTTTCCTCTGAAATGATACAAATTGACTAAGAAAGGAAATGATAGCAATAATGAGAAGTAATATATGACTCAAGAATGTGAAGGTTGGATGATTATCTGTTCCAGATGCTAAGTTGAAATACGGAGAGCGGTGATTTCTTATAAGTGTGTTTGTCTCTTGATTGTTTTTGTTTGTTTTGTTTATCGATTTCGCTTTCAGAAAGGCGGCTCGCGGTGTTGGGATGTGTGCGTGGAGCATCAGCCGGGTGGTGTGTTGGATTCTGGGTTCTGGGTACCTGCAACTCAACTGGATGATGCCCGAGGCGGGTAGGTATTAGAGTTGTTACCAGTATGATACCATGTCCATAAGAATAGGAATAGACTTACTTCACTGAGTAAATATTATGCTGAGATCTTGTGGACTTGAAAGGGAGGTGCATTGTTATCTTGAAAACCTGACCCAAAAAGAGCCACCCACGAAACTCTGCTACTTACTGTAAAGACGCCAATTCGAAAGCCGATACCTGTATGGAGGATTATGGATGCCATATCTGGAGACACGCCTCCAAATTTTGGAGAGTCATCTATGATGGTCTTTTCTTACATTGAGCTTCGAGAGAAAAGAGAGCTAGTGAACTCTTACAATGAAACTAACGTAATCAACGAGATTGTAATAAGCTTCGATTGTACAGATAGTGGTCTTAGCTGTATGCAACATATATTACAGAGATTTGTTTTTATTAATGTGAGTCATAAATGCAATCATCTAAAAATGAGACAAAGTCTGAACATAAAGATTCAGAGTAACTATATAAGAAGAGTGTTTCTCAGCTGTAGAGAAAGTTGACATTACGATACATTTCCAGCATTGGATTCTCACCGGATTTGGTCGTAGTAGCCTTCGTATCGCCCCAGACACTAAGAAACTCTGAATGAGAACAGGTGGAACTGACTTTACCAATCACCTTTTTATAAATATCGTTAATGACGTTGAAATCAGTTTGGAACATGATATCAAAATATCCTTGCTCACACATGTAGGAGTCGACATTGATCATGCTACTTTGATACATGGTTTGCACAACTGGTGAATTATACCCTGGTGAAGTTGATTCCAATCTATCAAAATCAGATGCAATCAGTTGATGGTTGGGAAAATAATTCTTTAAAATATCGAATAATTTGAGTAATCTGGTGGGGATATATTCGGGATCACTTAGATTGTTTCGAAGAGGATTCAATGTGCTCTTAAGTTTCGTTTTAATAATGAACTCATTCAATGGATGCTCTCTCAATCTTGATATTGGAAATTCCCCTCTTTCTCTCAAATCCAAAAATTTTAATGTCCATGGATCCAATACTGGTGAATAGAATTCTTGAAAATCATTTTCTGAATTTATAACAACATACCCCTGGAATGGTTGATAGGTGTTAACATCATATCTCACAACATCATGAGGAAGATTATCAAAAACTTCCAATGCAATAACAAAGCATGGCTCCGCAATAACTGTATCCCATTCCATGATAGACTTATTTATGATTTGAACTCTATCGAGATGATTTTTCAATTTAGCAGTCTGCTTTCGAGATAAATTGGCTGAGATCTCAACAATTCTACATTTAGTTCTCTCATAAACTTCAGGTTCGTTCTTCTGTAGATAATCTAATATATTCAGCATTAGCGTACCATTACCACTTCCAATCTCATAAATTATCAAATCATTATACGGATAATAATTCAATTTGTAATTCACCAATATATATCTCGCCAATGCTTCACCATAATAGGGCTGAAAGAGTTCGGATGGGGTATGCCATAATTGCAATGATGGCTTTTTCAACTGAAACTTATTTTCGGACTCTTCTTGACTAGGTTTATCCTCACTAAAGTTTGCATTTTTCGAAGAAGCATGGGCCTTCTTTTTATCTTCTTGGTATTTCGGTTTCTTTCCATGTGACAAAACAGGTAGTCTTTCCTTATCATACTTGTCATAAGCTTCTAGCCATTTATCCATGAATTCATTTTGACCATTGAGTTGCTTGTAATCAAAAGGCCCATCAGGCTGGAAAATCATAGCTTCTTTGGCAAAATATCCATAATGTGGATTGTAAAGAGAGTCCTCAATGAAATCGGAACCTAACATCTTAACAGATGAAGGCCTCGTTTTCTTTTTGGCAAGCCTACTGCTACTTGTAGTTGGGTATTTATTAAATATCTTCTCATTTTTCTTGAAATCCATGGAGTCAACCCCACCCTTTTCAAAGAGGATCTTGATTAGGTTGTTCTCATTAACACAATCCTCGTATCCTTCTGAGGGTAGTCTATGTTGTGTTGTATTTGGTAATATTGAATAGTCATGAATAAATTTCTCATCACCTTTGGGATTGACAGGTGGAGGAGAAGAGGACAATAGCTTCTTAGGAGGCAACTTGGCCAGCTCTTTGAACGATATTCTTCTTTTGAAAGTAGATGGAAGTCTTAGCAATGGACGAACAACAAGAGATTTCCTCATGAATACTATGGAAAATGACATGACAGCAGTACCAAGGTAGAAATGATACTGGCAGTACCAATTGAGTTGATTGTGTTGTAACACTAGCCATTATTAACCAGAGCTGGTTGGAGTTGATATGGGTCGATTCGCATCCCTTCTCCGCTTTCTGCCAAATCAGATACACGGGTCCGGTCCTCTGCAGGGAAAATTTTCTGATTTATCGATAGAGCGATAATAAGTGAATGGATTCGGCTTGAAGAGTGTGCTGTGTATCCACAGAGCCAAGGTGAGTTGGGTTCAGATTTCAGAACCAGTAGCATCTATCATATCATCAGCAATATGGGTGTCCCGGCTCTTTTTAGATGGTTATCAAGAAAATACCCAAAGATCATCTCTCCTGTCCTTGAGGAGGATTCCGTGCTGGTTGGCGATGATGAGATTCCACCTCAATATTCCAATCCAAACCCTAATGGTGAATTGGACAATCTATATCTAGATATGAATGGTATTGTCCACCCATGTTCTCACCCTGAAAACAAACCTCCTCCAGAAACAGAATCAGAAATGATGGTTGAAATCTTCAGATATACTGATAGAGTGCTTAATATGGCAAGACCAAGAAAATTATTGGTCATTGCTGTTGATGGTGTTGCTCCAAGAGCCAAAATGAATCAACAAAGATCAAGAAGATTCAGATCAGCAAAGGATGCAAAAATTGCAAACGAAGAAAAGGAAAGGCAACTTGGTGAAATGGAAGCAAGAGGTGAATATATAGATTCTGCTATCAAGGGTAAGAAAACTTGGGATTCAAATTCTATCACCCCAGGTACTCCATTTATGGATATCTTAGCTCAATCATTGAAATATTGGGTCTCATACAAGCTTGCCACCGATCCAGGTTGGGCCTCATTACAAGTTATAATAAGTGATGCGACAGTCCCCGGCGAAGGTGAACATAAAATCATGAACTTCATCAGATCACAAAGAACAGATCCAGAATATAATCCAAACACGAGTCATTGTATATATGGTTTGGACGCTGATTTGATTTTCTTAGGGTTGGCCACTCATGAACCTCATTTCAAGATTTTAAGAGAAGATGTGTTTGCTAAAGATCAAGCTCAAAGACAACTCAGAACAAAGGATACCTTAAGTATGGACGAAGCAACGAAACAGAGATTAATTGAAATGGATACGAAGAAGCCTTTCCTTTGGTTGCATGTCAGTGTCTTGAGAGAGTATCTAGAAGTCGAGTTAAACATTCCTAGACTACCGTTCAAGTTTGATATTGAGAGAGCCATTGATGACTGGATTTTCATGTGTTTCTTTGTTGGTAACGATTTCTTACCGCATTTACCATCCTTGGATGTTAGAGATAATGGTATTGATATTCTAGTCAATATATGGAAAAGATTGATTCCATCTTTGAAGGGTTATATAACGTGTGATGGTACTCTAAATTTAGAAGGTGTTGAAAAGCTTATGGGCCAACTTGCATTACAAGAAGATGGTATTTTCAGAAAGAGACACGAAATGGAAAGAAGAAAAGAAGATAATTTCAAGAGAAGAAAAGCTGAAAACGATCAACAAAACGCAATGAGAAATGTTATTTTAAAGACAGTCTCCAAAGGTAAAGACAATGCTCCATTGATGCCATCTCAGAATATGGTTTTGACTAGTTTGAAAACCGGTCAAGTTTCTGGTCAATTGCAATTAAACAATAATGAAATTGTCCAAAACATTAGCACAATTTCTCGAGCAAATACTGCAAACCAAAGTGTTGCTGACCTTTTGAAGCAGAATCTAATGAAAAAAGCAAATGAAAGTGCAGTCAGTGTTGTTAACAACAGTCAACAAGAAAAAGAAGAACCAATAGATGTTTCTTCTCAACCAATGTCTGACAAAAAGAGAACTCATTCGACTGAATTTGGAACCGATTCTGATTCCACTTCTACGTCGAATTCAAGTTCTATGTCGGCTACGAACCTTGATGAAACTGAAGGAGATTCTGTCAAATTATGGGAACCAGGTTACAAGACCCGTTATTACGAACAAAAATTTGGCACCACTGATGCGGAGGAAATCAAAAAGATAAGAAGAGACATGACTAAGTGTTATGTCGAAGGTATATCTTGGGTTTTACTCTATTATTATCAAGGTTGCCCTTCTTGGAATTGGTATTTCCCTTATCATTATGCTCCTTTTGCTGCGGATTTCACTGAGTTAGATGAATTTTCAGTTGAATTCAAGTTGGGTACTCCATTCAAGCCTTTTGAGCAATTGATGAGTGTCTTACCAGCTGCTTCTGGTCATAATCTACCTGAAGTCTTCAGACCTTTGATGTCAGAGCCAAGTTCCGAGATCATTGATTTTTATCCTGAGGATTTTATGATTGATATGAATGGGGCTAAAATGGCATGGCAAGGTATTGCACTTCTACCTTTCATTGATGAAAACAGATTGCTAGCCGCAGTTCGAGCAAAATACCCATTACTTTCTGATTATGAGAAGGAAAGAAATTCTTTGAAGGGTGAAGTTTTATTTGTTGGTAAGAAGAGTAAGCATTTCGCAAAGTTTATCAGTCTGTACAATGCTGATAAGGAGGAAAAATCAAAAAAGCAAATGGTGAAATTTCACTGTCATTTAACTGGATTAGCTGGAAAAGTCTCTCCTTCTCCAACATTTGATCCTAAAGAGTCTAGAGAGTTTAAGCTGGATGTTGAAACAGAAAAGTATGGAAGCATTCCTAATGATTCTTATTTGATGCTCGATTACAGCATGCCTCCAAAGTTACCAGGTAAATCGATGATTCTAACCGGATATGTTTCTCATCTGAGACTTTTGACACCAGAAGACAAGGACCAGATTGCTCATGGTTCAAATAGGTTCCAAAGATACAACAATTTCCAACCTCAGAATGATATCGACTACAAACCTCATATCGGTAAGTATGGGGATGAGATGTATAGACACAGAGCAGGTGGTTATAAGTACTTTATTGAATCTTATGAGAGTGAAGTTAAAAGACAAGATCAGTTGAGAAATGCAGCTGCTTACCAAAATAATCAGTTTCAACAGAATTACGCACAACAAGACCAATATTACAATTATGGTAATAACGGACAAGGAAGTGGCTACAATAACAATAATAACTATAATAACAACAATTATCAAAATAATGGCTATAATAACAACAACTACAACGGCAACCGTAATTATAACAACAATGGTGGTGAAGGATATAACAGAAGAGGTGGCTACCAGAATAATAATGGAAACAACCGTTATAACAACAACAACAACAACTACAATAACAACAATAGCAACAAAAATTATAGAAGATGGTAATTTATATTTATGTTTTGTGTACTTTATATACTCTAATTTAAAATCGGTTTTTTGTCCACGTTGTGTATCCTGATGTAGATGGCAAGTCTGAGTCAGCTTGTCCCCATTTCTTTCATCAAGAGGAAACGACAAAGCCCGTTCGAAAGAGCAATCACCTGTCTCTCCCCTATACTTCATTCTTTCTCTTCGAATCTGTCGACCGTTCAGTTTTTCATCACAGAAGCATACTGATACTTTCGGAAGCTGTTCTTCAATTGGCGTTTTCAAATAACGAGCCATAACAGTATGAAACTCAGCTGAGCTCTGAGTCGGTAAAAAAACGACGCGGAGAATTTCTTTGTTTTTGTTTTGATATCAACTTCAGATGGACTGAAGAGAATAAACACCCAAGAAGAGCTCAAAAAAGAACATATTTTCAGAAGGTGGTAATGTCCAGTACAAGATTTCCCCTTTCTGATATCATCAGAAAAGTTGAAGAGAACAAAAACCAAAGAGCCCTTTCTTCAATTTTAAAAACCGCTTTGCATGACAAATCAACCCCACAACATAAAACATCGGATGAACATAACTACGATGATTTAAATATAGCACAGAAGAGATCATCAACAGGAGCCAAAGGTGGCAGAGCGCTGAATATGTCTAAGATCTTAAAAGCTACATCTAATAGCAGGCCAAACTACTCCAAACCAAGCAAGCATATTTCCACATTTACTGTCTTCAACGATAGGTCATCAATCATTGCAGACAAAACAACAACTGCAATGACAAAGACGATATCAGCAGCAGCCACAGAAAACAGTTTTAAGAAACAAACCCTCCGAAGAACTGTCGATGTGAAGGTTCTCAACCAGACGGATGATGCTGGCCTTGAGGATAGACCATTATCAATACAGTTGGAGAAAAGACTTACTAAACAAAAGATGATGGATCTGATTTCAGGATACAATCAGCCTATCAGATACACAGAGCCAACGCTGGGTTTGATTGAGGAGAGATACTCGAAAAGAGCTCAGATTGAGAAAATAATCGATTTCGGAAGTACCTTTAAGATTGTTAAAATATCAACTTCAAATGGCTCTGAGATTTGTAGATTGACTGTTGGATTGATGCTACTGAACAGCTCTAATTGGGTGAACTTGAAAGTTGGCGATACGATAAGTTTGGGTGTTGATTTCATTGAATTAAAGCAGGTCTGGGAGAAACAAGATGTCAGATTTTATCATAGATGGGTTAAATTAGTGTGATATTGTGATTTGCGCTCTCTTTGCATTTATGTAGATAAAAAATTGGGGATAATACTATATGGCTATCGGTATCGTCATAATTTCAATGATTAGAAAAAAATGTACAAAATTATATACAAGTATATACGTCGAGTAATAACAAGAGAAGTTAAACTGTCATAACAGTTTCTGGAAATGAAGAGGGACATTTGTCTAGCATAATTTTGATATGCTCAGCATATTGATCCAATTGGAAATCTTTGGAAAAGACCAACAATGGAAGATATTCACTCAAAAATATATGACAGTTCTCAGCATCTCCTCTAGCACTCAACAACAAGATAGCTGCTTTCAAAACATCAGCATCCTGTCTTTCCAAAGCCTTTCTTATAACCTTGTTGAAATACACAAAATTATCACGGTTCACGAATATTGTTAGACACAACAGATCCAATTTTGTCTGTGCATTTGAGTTGTTGCTTTCCAATGAGCTCAAAAATGACGATATTTCTTGAAGTCTATGTATCTGCTTAGAATATTTGAATATAGTTGAAGGTTGTGACTCAGTTTTAGCATCTGTGATTTTATCAAGGGTTATGAATTGATCGTTATCTATCTGAGAGCCAGCTGCGATCAAAATTGGTAATATTTTGGCAAGATCTTCTTCGGATAGAACAGGGTTATATAAATTGATAAATTCTGAAATGGAATGGTATCTTTTTTCAAAAGCGTCCAATTCAACCGAAATCCCATCATGGAATTCAGATGATTGCAAGATCAATTGAATATAGTTGGTTATTTCGTTTATTTCAATTGGTAATCCATTTGCTTGCATGGCTTGGAAATGAGTTTCTATAAGTGACAACGGAAATTGGTGGTGATCTGACAAATGAAGTTTTTTAAGAACTTCAAACTTATCAGTGAAACTTTCTCTGCTAAAAGCTTCCTTATCAAGTTTCTCAACGGAAAGTGATCTAGCCGATGTCGACAATCTTTTGATTTGTTCAAGCTGATGGATTATACCTGGTCTATTTAGTTGGGTATGGTAATATCTGACACCAAAAAAGATATCATCAGACTTCTCATTGATAACCTTTCTCTTATACTTCGACTTATCTTTTGCCCATAATCCTTCCAAATTCATATCGACTCTTCTATCTTCAGTCAAAAAATGAACATATATATCATCAAGCTTACAGTCAATCATGGCCCAGGTATTGGCGCTTGCACCATAATCATTATTGGCATAACTTGGTTTCTTTTTGTTTCTTTTAATCAATCTTCTTTGTAATATGGCTATTTGACCTGCGGTGACCAAACCTTCAGCTGTTGCAAGACGGCCTAGATCATGCTTTAGGAAGTAACCTAGTTCTCCAGCTGCCTTTTGCACATGTTTTGGAGATTTACCTGTGGCGATGATCATAAAATTAGCGATCGTAGCAGCACCTTCATTTATCAAGCCTTGTTGGTTATCTCTCAAGTCGAACAATAAAAGGTCATGAACACCCAATTTTTGGGCTATGAACTCCAAAATAACTCTCACTGAATCAGGGCTATTTTCAGGTATTGCAGGGATTTCAGTTTGTCTAAGTGGCGATTCAACAGCTGGTGATTCTTCAGGTCTCATATACCAAGGGAGATCTTCCATTGGAGCTTCTTTTGGTGCCTCCGCTGGTGCCTCCGTTGGTGTGATCGATGAAGCCGATGGTGATGGATCATCTGTGTAAGGAATATGTGTCGCTGAAAAGGATCTCAAAGATGTTCTTGAGACACTGACAACAGGCTTCAAACTCGATAATGAAGAGTATAAAAGACGGCTACTTCTCAGCATGATTCAGATGGTTTATTTATCGTTCAAGCCTAGTTTTGCACACATACCAGTGGCAGTTTACAGATCTACTTAGATAAAATTTCCACCAAAATAGATAGAAAGCTATATTTTTCGCAGTGAGAGCCGAAAATTTGAGTCCCGGTCACGTGCGCGCAACATTTACATGCGTCGATCGACGGCAGTAAATCGACGCGAGCCGTTTCGGTAGTTGCAATTGCTTTCGGTAAGATGACCAAGTCAAACGTCTGAGAGGAATGCCATGAGGAAAAAGACATACAGACACAGAGATGAGCACACAGAGAGATTGATACAGAGACGAAGACACGTAGAGACAGTCACATAGAAGAAAGTTTCAGTACCTGAGGAGACGCTGCATATCAACTGTAAATACTGCTGTTCAAAATGTCCGATCCTAACCATACGCACACCGATCAAGATTTATCGGCTCTGATTAAATTGGCTCCTGTTCCAATTTCCCTTGAAGACAGATCAGGAGAACTTGACGACAATGACAATATCAATACCAATAATAATAATAATAATAACAATAGCAACGATAGACACGATGTGTTTGGAACGGAAACTGTTTGGTGCAATGGCTGTTTTATTGGAGAGCCATCCATCATTGAAGGAATAAACGGAGGAAAATATACGCTATGGAACATTGAGTTTGAAACTATTAGAGGCTCCAAGATCAAGATAAGGAAAAGATACAACGACTTTATGAAGTTGAGACAGGATCTACTGAAAAGATACAGCAAAGATACAGTTATACTGTCACTTCCGCCAAAGACCATGGCATTTCAAGATCGGTTCAATGTTTCATTTCTGGAGACAAGAAGGAAAGCTCTTGAGTACTGGTTGAATTCTATTGTGTTGAATCCCTATTTGAGTGGCACCGATGAGGTCAAACGATTTGTGGTTGGAAACTCTGCGAGCCAATCTAAGTGAAAAGTGAAGAAGTCTATAGCCAATGGACCACATTGTTGATTTGTTATCCCGTACTGTATAATGTCTATTTGCTACAATAAAAACCCGGTGCAACTATCCGCATTTGTAAGCATCGCCACATGGCGCAGCTGGTTCTTTCTAGATTCGCGCTGCGAATTACTAAGAAGAACGGGTGGAAGTTCTCGACTCTTTTTTGCGGCCGTCTTTGAGAGGTGGAATTTGCTTCTTTATAAGGGACCCTGCTCCTGCCCTTTTCCCATCTTCCTCTTTTGTTTTGATAGAGGTTCATGCTTTCCTTTGGTAGATCATACATCAACATCTTCATCAATAGAACACCGTCACTGAATATATCAAGAATGGTCCATCACAGAGTTACAATCATAGGTTCAGGTCCAGCAGGCCATACCGCTGCCATCTATCTTTCCAGAGCTGAAATGAAGCCAGTCATGTACGAAGGTATGTTGGCCAACGGTATTGCCGCTGGTGGACAATTAACCACCACTACAGAAATCGAAAACTTCCCAGGTTTCCCAGAAGGACTAAACGGTACCGCTTTAATGGACAAGATGAGAGAACAATCAGTTAGATTCGGTACTGAAATCATAACCGAAACCATTTCAAAGGTTGACTTTTCTTCCAAGCCATTCAAGTTATGGACTGAATGGGAAGAAGATGGAGAACCAATCACCACAGATGCTGTTGTCATTGCCACTGGTGCATCCGCAAAGAGATTAGGTTTACCAGGTGAAGAAACATACTGGCAACAAGGTATCTCAGCTTGTGCTGTTTGTGATGGTGCTGTTCCAATCTTCAGAAACCAAGCCTTGGCTGTTGTTGGTGGTGGTGACTCTGCTTGTGAAGAAGCTTTGTTCTTAACCAAATACGGTTCTAAGGTGTATCTGATTGTTAGAAAAGATTACTTAAGAGCTTCTGCTGTTATGCAAAAGAGAGTTGTCCAAAACCCAAAGTTGGAAGTTCTATACGATACCGTTACTTTAGAAGCTAAAGGTGATGGTAAATTCTTGACCGCCTTGAGCATCAAGAACACCAAGACTGATACCATTAAGGACTTGGCCGTCAAAGGTTTATTCTATGCCATTGGTCACACTCCAGCTACACAAGTCTTCCAAAGCCAATTGGATACCGATGAAACTGGTTACATCAAGACTACTCCAGGTACCTCTTTAACCTCAGTTGAAGGTGTCTTCGCTGCTGGTGATGTCCAAGATAAGAAATATAGACAAGCTATCACTTCTGCTGGTTCTGGTTGTATGGCCGCTCTGGATGCTGAAAGTTACTTATCCTCATTAGAATGATTCAATCAATAATCAATATATAATAATCTCCTTTTATACAATCAAGTTTCAATAATTCGCAATATATCGAACGAGTACTGTAACAGTAATTCCCGTCATGCACTTATCGGATTTGACGTTCGAGGCATAACTTCAAATTCTTATCGTACCATCGTATAACACCATGTTGGAATACAAGCATATATAGCTTTCTTGTCTAATTATCGAAGAACATATCCAACATCTCTCTTCCCTTCCAGGCCACCACTGGTACTTTGTTGGACACAGTGAGAACCTCTGGTAGCTAAACAAATAAACATCCGTACACCACACCAAAGTCCCTCCCTCGAACGACAAACTGCCTCAATCGAGCTGCTTATCATCTTTAATAACAACTTGAATGGATGTCTTTCTCCACCCTCTAGTCATCCTGATCTATAACTATAACCATTTGAAGAAGTTGATTATGATACAAATATAGCTTCCCATTCTCACTGTTCAAAACTTGAAACGTAATAGAAAAACACACGCACACTCGCAATAACAGTACATGGCTAGCATAGAAACACCTCTGGGAGGAATAAATCCAAATTCTACACATTCCAATCCTGACTCTCCAAACAGGGCCATTAAAGTTGTTCTTTTGGGAAACCAATCAGTTGGAAAAACATCAATTAGATCGCAGTTTGTACATCATTATTTCAGTACCAGTTATAAAGCCACTATTGGTGCTGACTTTTTAAGTTATAAGATCAAGATCCAAGATGATAAATTGGTAACTTTACAAATATGGGATACTGCAGGTCAAGAGAGATTCAATGCTGTATCTAGAGCTTTTTATAGAGGTGCTGACATTGGTGTTCTTGTTTACGATATCACCAATTCCGAAAGTTTCTATGATTTGAAAACTAGATGGATTGATAATTTTTTAAAATATTGCAATAATTCAAAAGTTAGTTTGATAATAGTTGGAAATAAACTGGACAATCAAACGCTCAGACAAATATCCTATAGACAAGCAGTTGAGTTCGCTGAATTAGAGGTTCAAGAAGGTTTTATCGATGATTTGAAACTGGATGTCATGGAAACAAGTGCTAAAAACTATCATGATGTTGAGAAATTATTCAAAAGAGCTGGAGAGTTGGGATATCGCAAGCTTAAAGATTATGATATTTCTGCTATGAACTTTGATAGTATTGTTGATGTTGGTAATCCTTTGGAGGATTCAACGCAGACTAATAGAAGGTTCAGTTGTTGTTGACCATTTCTTTCTTATCCAATGTATACATCTTTATTTCTTTCGCCTTTATTTTATTTCTATCGCCTCTCATTTTTAATAATTTATTGTTTTATAGCTTCTTACCCCTACTATTATACCTTCTCAGCAGTTAAAATACGATTGCTCGTGGATGTAGTTGTTTGATTTTGTAGCGTAACCTAGCCGCTATTGTTTGATATTATCACAGAATTTCTCAGCCCGAGGAACATCTGATCTATTTGTATGATCCTCCTGAGACACACCATACAAAGTCACCACACACATCGATACACATTCAATTGATCATTCAAAGATGTCGCACCATAATGCAGGTGATAGCTCATTTAATACGAATCGCCTCAATCTAGATGCAAGTTACTTGGCAGAGTATTCTGATGAAGATCAGGACAACATGATCACCCACCAATACCAATCAGGTCCCTCCAGACCACACCAAACTCAGAGGATTGATGACGATGACGATGAATATGAAGAAGATGATGTTTATGTGGAGGGGGCCAATGGACTCGTGACTAGACGTCATGATTTAGATATACTGCATTCCGATTTCGGTGTCCATTTTAGAAGTCGAACGACCCACACAGAAGATGAAGACGAAGAAGAGGAGGAAGATGGACTTGAACCAGAAAGTGAAGAAATTGAAGACTCAAACATACAGAATGAATCCAGCTCCGATGAATATTGTCTTGATCCCAACAGACCGGTTGGTGAAGACTCAGTTTACCGTTCTGGAATACGAGCATTGGAAGAGCAAGGTCTTGTGGATATAGGCAACGTTGCGTCCTGGAACGTCTCTTCGAACAAACAAGGTTATGGCGTTAAAGAATTGCGTGAGGATTCCCCTTCTTCATATTGGCAAAGTGATGGTCAACAACCTCATTTTATACAGATCCATTTCACCAAAAGAGTCTCTGTTGAAAGAGTGTCATTGTTCTTGAATTATCAAACAGATGAGTCATATACCCCTTCTAAGATATCAATATTAGCTGGAACAGGAGAACACGATTTAATGGAGGTGTCCTCGAATGAATTTATCGAGCCTGTTGGTTGGCAACATGTCACTTTCAAAGGTATTAGATCCGATAATCTGTTGAAATGCTTTCTAATCAAAATTTGCTTTCTTGGTAACCATCAGAATGGTAAAGATTCGCATGTTAGGGCCATCAAAGTGTTTAGTCCCCTTGGCAAAAGTAGCTTGGATTTGGATTATGGTATCGGATCATCTATCGGATTTACCAATCTGAAACTAAAGGGTGAAAGCGTGATTCGTTAAATCTCAACACCGTGTAATCTTTTCTTTTGAAATTTAGTTATATATGGGAACGTATCATAATATCCTTTAAATTATCTATAGACTATACAAACATACTCATATATATGCAATTTGAATGACAATGACATAATCTGAGTTAGTCTTATCATGATTGTTATCTTAGATGCTGCCACATCTCAGACGAACCTTCTCGACTCCAATCAAAGTTGCCTTGATCTTGTTTTGAAAGTTCAATGGCTAATCTCAGATCATCATCCATCGATTCATTATCATCTTCTGGTGTGGAATCATCTCTATAAGCACTACCATCGTCCTCCAATGGTTCTTTAGATGCTCTTCTATATTCCTGTTTTGACAACTCTAGAGCTTCTAGCAGATCGTCATCCAAAACCTGTCCTAGTTCTGTTTTTGATTCATTCGTGGAATCGTGTAAACGAGGAGCATAAGATCCAGTGTTTGACAAAGAATTTACTTTAGACTGCTCAAGCACAAGCCCAAGCTCATCATCTTCAGCTTCCAGTTTGGATAATTTGATAGCCTCCAAGAGACTACTTTCTTCTCCAGAATTATGTTCCAGTTGACCATTGGAAATATTTTCACCATCGACTCCAGTCCTACTATTATTTATTGAGGCACTTAAAGCAATGGCAACCTGCAATTCTTCATCCGAATCCTCCAAGTCTTGGCCATTGTACCTTTCAAGACGATCATAGACCAGTTTGTTTTCATAATCATCTATCTCATAGGCATCCATAGAAGCTTTAACATCATTGGATGAAGGTTTTCTATCACCGCCGTGAAACAATCTTTTTCTATTTTTCTTTTCCAAATCTTTATAAAAATCGCCAAATTTGAAGAACTGAACAATCGGACCAAATGTGAGAACCCCAGCAGATAATTTCTGATTGGTGGATATGTTGGAAATAGGTAACATCTGATTGCTGATAACCAAAAGAGTCTTCTTACTGAGCTTATTGGTTATCGCTCTGTAAAATTCACCAGTTAAAGAATCATATAATTCAACCTTACCATTATAAGATCCCACCATAACTACAAGAGAATTGATTGCAATAGTTGAAAGGGGAGGCAAGTCGACATTAGAATCGACCATTATGACCCTTCTATAATCATCATCATTGATAAGTCTTGGGAAAAAACTAGTAATTGGCCTTATTAGAAACTCATTTGCTCTGACATCAATCACGATCACTTTGCCTGACTTGAGCAAAACGGCCATCATTAGAGGATCACCTCCTACGACTTTTTCATCTCTCAATGTGGAAGGAATATCATTCTGCTCTAGTGATGCTTTATATATTATGTCTTGCCCATTGACCTCAAGAACACGGTGAGACCCAAATGTATCTGAGTCATATGAGATATTTTCCAATGTAAAGTTGTTATAAATAATGATGTTTTTTCCTCCGTAATCAATAAGCATTTTTGTAGATATCAAGTCATCATCTGAACCAGATTCAAAATGATATAGTTTTCGGACTTCGGGCTCTTCACCAAATATATTGAACACGTTGCTTATTATGAATAGATTCCCATCGTTATCCAGAACAACAATGGTATCCTTACCGTTGGACTCAATTTTGATCAAAGAAGAGGTGGAGATTGTCAAGCTCAACATCTTGATACCTTTTTTCAAATCCCATCCCCTTAGATTACCATGCTGATCTCCCGAGAAACCACCAATCTTTCCTTCTTTGGCGAGTTCACCCTGTATCACACTGACACATGTTATCAAACCCTGATGTTGAGAAGGATCGAATTCTCTTATTCCAGACATCAATATATTTTTATGGTTGATCAATGAGCCGTATATTTTTCCGTCCCATCGCCCATACATAATGAAATGTTTACTGATGTCATATGCAGTAGTACCACTAGGAACAGTGGATAGGTTTGAGTCCATGGCGGCACCTGTATCCAGATCGCAAGTTGATAGTCTTCCTGTGTGGGTATCGAATGAAAGTAGCCTGTTGTTCTTGAAATCTGCGTATAGGTCGGATACATACATCAAGTTTTTCAAGTTATATGTGCTGTAATGTCCTCTTCCCTTTCTCCAATTTTTAGTGTATGTATCCCTTTTCATCAACTCGTCTTTCCAGTTGGAGCTTCTTGAAATCGATGAGAAGGTGGAGCCAATTGTAGAGTACCTCGTTTTGAAAATCTGCATCCAGACAGAATTGTCTTGCGATAACGTATACCATGATCTGCAAACCAGAGCTATCACTTTCAATGACTGTGGGTCCAAATAACTGAATATCAGAATCAACAGTTCTAAGGGAAGGTCATGTATACTGTAGGGTCTGTTGCGTATGTCATGTTGGGCGATGAGATCTAAAGGCGTAGTAGAGCTTGGTGGTTCATCAGCAATGAAATTGCCTAGCTTATCCAGAGTCATGTGTGAGTAATCTCTAAGTTTGACTAGGTTTCCGGTGATGTTTAGGATCAGATTATACTGCTTCAAGACTATGCATACCCTTACAGTGTGATGTGTTTCCAGTTAAGTCCTTTAACTACACTAAAACTTGCAAACGGCTCAGTTTGGCCCTAATAGAGACATCAGCCTCCTCGCTCGCCCAACCGCATGTGGCGCAGGCATAATTACTATTTACAGTTCTTGATCATAGAAGTGTCATTATGAGTTATCGCCATCACTAAAAACGTTTTATTCGGAAGAACTTCCAGTCACAACTTTGACTTCTCAGGGGTGTAGTAGATTGTGTCATCCAAGATGGTATTTTTAGAATTCTTAAGTCTCTCAGCACTCAACATGAAGCTGGTTGGAATTGAAGTCTCCTGAACAGTTTTCCCTTCAACAACACATTCTGCAATTGCCTTTGAGCAAAGTAATATTCTAGGCATACCATGACCTTCAAAACCAGCCGAAATCCATTTATTTGTTTGCCCTGGAATCTCGCCTACATATGGTAAAGAATCAGCAGTGAAACCCATAACCCCGGTCCAAAGATAATCAATGGTTGTGTCTGTATCCTTCCAGCTATGATAATATTGGGACATGAAGTCAGAATAAAATTCTTTAACCGGATGTGGAAATAGTTTAGTATCATCCGTGTTTTTATACCACGATTTCAAGTCTTGGCCATAAGTAGTCTGAGCTCCTCCCACTATGATCGACCCATCTGGCCTATTGATCAAATATTCATAATCTCCTTTCAGATAGAGCCCATATGAATTTGTTAATTGAGGTCCAAATTTCGTTTTGTTTCCGGATTTATCCAATGGTCTAATGCATGAAACGGTACCTTTAACAGGAATGATTTTATCATCAAATTCAGGCGCTAATCCAGGGGAGTAAGCATTTGTGGCCAACACCAATTTCTTGGCCTTGACGGAACCTCTAGAAGTATTAACCAAATATGAGCCATCGGATAGTTGCTCAATATTTGAAACCGGTGTATTTGCCTGGATATTCAAAAAATTGCCATTCCCAAGAGCAATTTTTAACAAACCTTTAATCAACTTGTAAGGCCACAACTGACCAGCTGTGTAACTCACTGCCATCTTAGTTCCAACAACCTGTGTGATGATCTCTGCTTTTTCACCTTCAATTAAATTTATATCGCCTTTGTTTTTCACATATGGATTATCAAAGCATTTTTTATAGTTCATCTTGGCATGACTGATACTGTCATCATCGACATAACAATTGAATGATCTAGTCTCAATGAAATCACAATCAATATCATATGTTTCAATCACTTTTTTAACAGCAAGCAAGTTATCATATTCGAAATTACCAATATCGGCAGCTCCCTTTGGTCCATACTTACTCTCAAACTCTTCAAAGCTGGTGTAATAGTCTGGCTTACAATGGCCACCATTTCTACCCGTTGCACCAGAACACAGGTCCCTTGCCTCGAGCATCAATGTGGTTGGAGGCTGATCATATTGAGAGAGATAGAATGCTAATGCCGAACCACTGAATCCTGATCCGACTATAATCAGGTCCACTTCGGTTGGTAAGCCATCACTTGTTCTTAGTTTTCTGAATGGATCATTCTCAGAGTCCCAAAATGGCTTGGTTGTTGAGCCTCTTGCTGGGAAGTAATCAGTCATATGGTATCTAAAACGCAAAAATTTGATTTCGATATCAACCCTAATAACCACCAAAACACGGTATAATTGATGAAAACTGATTTTAGCCAATGGGCCATCACATTGACCAAGTAATATTTTGTGTGTGTGCTTTGGCCAGTATTTCTAATAATCTCAGCTCACGGCATCCCAGTCCCGCACGCTCAGATAAGAATCGACGGCTCGCAATTCCCACAACTCCGACACGTATATTCCGATATATTTACAAACTTGACCACCCACATGGCGAAAGCAATACTAAAAATGCAACATAATTCTGTCCCATTACAAAAAACATATTTCAGTCTAAAATTCATAAACAATGATGGTGATTGTCATTGGAGTTTTCATGATAGCCGAATTATTAACCCGATATGGTAAGCTGAGTGTTAACAACATGCACGAGATAGAATGCTAGTTAGACAACCGATACCACCATTCTTCTTAGCAACCCACTGATTTCATATATCTGTGGGTGTTGGTATTGGTATTCAAAGTGCCAGTCATTTGTGATACATAGAATACACTTATGATAACTTATATCTTAGTATTATGCCCGTACAAGCCTCTTGTGTCTTTTATGATTTAACGAAACGTATATATAGATGCTCATAGATAAAACTGAATGAAATTAACATGTAATGATAAAAAAAAAGAAACTATAGTGAAAAGAAAAATCTAATAGTCAGTACCGCCCAAAGTTGCAATCAATATTACTAACCTCTTCTAGAAAAAAGATTGAATAACAAAGAAAGCCAATCATTATTATTGTTTATATGTATGCATGGTATTGTAATGTGCCATACAATTCCATGTCATCTTTAAAAACTCTATTCACCCAAATAACCTTGATAAATGTCGCCAAAAACGCTGAAATTGAAATCGATCAACTGTTGTAATTTCTCAGTTAATATTTTTAATTCTTGATCAATTATTGAATCATCATGTAAACCTTCAATATTGGAATCTTTTAAAGAAACAACAATTTTTGAAAATAAATTCTTTTCCAAAATCTTATAAACTTGTGAACTTGGTTGTGTTTGTTTTAATAACCATTCAAACGCAAATTTCACTTTTTGTTGATCCAATGTACCAAATAGTTTGTTAACAAAATGAACTGCCAAACTGTTTAAATTTCTAGTCCATTTCGAATTTCCATTGTCATCAACAATGATCTGCAAGATTTCTCTCTTCAATTCATTAATTTTTTCAGTTGTAACTAAAGATTCTCTATTGGCAACTTTGTATTGATGAATCATATTTTTATATAAAATGGAACAGATTCTAATGCAAATCAATTGACGAATATCAGCTCTCAATAAAACCAGTCTAGTATGATCAAATGAAAGAGTATTTGGAAAATCATTACACATTGAAGAACATGAAAGTAAATTTAACACCCCATGATTGAGAATTTCCTTCACATTGTTAGAGCTTAAGGAAATTGAATTTTTCTTAAACCAGAGTAAAGCAAGAGTGAAATTTAACTTGTTCTTCTTGATAGCATTGGCAAAATATTCTTTTTCAAATGCAACTGCAGTGGAACATAGCAATGGTCTTAATATCCTTATTTGATGATTAGCAACATCCAGCTTCATTGCTTCAAGTATTGAAAACAGGATTCTTAATCCATCAACAATCATATTCACATTTGAAGTTGGCTTATTAGTGGTTTCATCAAATGAATAAGCTTTGTGAAACATACTGTTCATTTCATCAACCCATGGATCTCTCATTGGAGCACAGTGCATTTTAAAAATGCCCGATATCCAATCAGAAAACGATATGAAATCGAAACTTTGGTTATTAAGTTGTTGAATTAACAATTTCAAATCCATGATTTCTTCAACAGTAACTTTATCCTTAGTTGGAATCAGACTCAACAGAATGTTTTTCAATGTATAAAATAACAATGCAATTGGAGAATTTTCAGTGACTTTTTTATCTTCTGATATTAACAGCAAGTCAATTTCATTTTTAATCAAGGACCAATAATTTTCAGCCTGTTGTCTCTTACGTTTACCTCTTTCACCATCCAAGTTAGGTCTGAATTGTAACTGAGGATCAAATAGTATATCGTGTCTTAATTGTGGATTTTTCAAAACTTCATGTAAATCAATTTCATGTAAAGATTGTAAATTAACAGGTGGTAGTAGCAGTTGTTGTTGCGATTCAAAAGTTTGTTGATGTTGTTGAAATTCACGTTGATTTTGTAGATTCCTCAAACCAGAATTTGATTGTTGATATTTTAGATCGTTGAGTAACAAGTTTGAATGTTTAGAAGAAGGAAACCAGATATTAGGCAGGGATCTTGATCTAAATCTTCTTGACATTGGCAAATTGCTTACACTTGGATTTTTTGTTATCTTATTCTTCAGCTTTCTAGATTTTTTAGGAGATTTTAAACCGCTGGATGGCGAGGAAGCTGAGGATGATGATGTGGATGATGATGAAGATGATGAAGATGACGAAAGTTGCGATCTTGAGTGTTGCAGTGGGAAGCTCATTGAAGCTGGCGATATTGGAGTATCAAGTTCCATTCTGTTTGGAGTTGAAGTTCCACTTGTACGGTCAATGCGGCGTAATAATATAGGTTGATGAGTCATTAAGTTTTGAGATTGAGAGCTTGAAGGATTTGGATAAGGTGACATCAATGATGAGGTATCCAGGTTTGATGGAATAACCACTGAAGGTCTTCTACTTTCAACAACAGCATTCACCTGGCTAGATGATTTTAGAGCAGATTCCGAAACCAAAGAGGCAACCGTCGCGGAACCTGGTGATGTATCCTTTTGCTCGGCAGCTGAGTTTGCTGCACTGTTAAAACGAGTTGAACGTTCTGAAGCTTCTTGGTCGTTATTATGTTTATCGAAATGTGAGTTCATTATGTGGAGTGTTGATTATGTTTTATGATGTTTGTATCTTTAGTGGGATATATGCAGAGGTATTATAAATATTTGATAGCAAAAGGATGGGGCAACAAAAAAAGGAGGAGGAAAACACAATGATGGGATGATGTATATAAGTATGTGTGTGTTGCTTTTTCTTTTTGAGGTTGATGATATCAAAGGAAAGTGGAATAATATATATTGATATAAGTGATATGACTGACTATCAATATATATTAACCAATAAAATAGGGTTGTATCTGTCTGTCTTGATGTTTCTTTTTTTGTTGTTGGAGAGGAAGACGAGTGTTAAAATTGAATGAACCTATTGTGCGAGGATTCAAGCTGATGGGAATGCTATTGGGATATGAAGAATTAGAAGTATAAGTATAAGTATAAGGGGGAGGACAAGAAGAAGGGAATTAGGGTGGTTGGAAGTAAATGGAGAATGTTTAAGTTTTATCAATAAAGAGGCAAAAAAGGCAAAGGGCAATGTGACCCACTGTGCTTGAAGAAAAAATCTGGAAGAGGTTTTCTGATTGATTATATACAAGGAGAGCGAGCTCTGAAACAGGAAAGTGGGTCTGTTCAACACTGGATGACTCCCTCTCCCTCTCCCTCTCCCTCAGAAACAGCCAGCGAGCTCACCCGCAAGTTGCCACTCGGGAAAGTGTACCGGGGCACAAGCCGGGTGGGCCCACAGATCCGTCTTTCTTTCGCAGGGAACTGCGGCAGCAACAAAAGAAACAACGAATTCCACGCAAAAAAGAAAGAGCAGACGAGCAGATCCCCTCCCGTCTCGCCACCCACCGCAGCGAACAGAGAGAAGGAAAAAAAAAGAAACAACCAGGCCTGCACATGACCGCCCGTGCTGGAATTAGCTGGCGCAGGCAGCCAGAATATACCCCTCCGCGCAGAAAACAACCAGCGGCGCAGCGCCCCAGAGCCACTACCCCCTGCTGAACACACCACGGAGAGCTCAATAGTACAAGAGGCTCTGGTGGCAACGGAGCTCAATTGATCATTTTTGTGTTTAATACCAAATATCCATTATTTGTCGGCCAACTCGTACTAGCAGCGAATGAAAGATCATAAATCGGTCAGCCGCTACTGGCCATTTTCACAATTTTTTTGTTTTTTTTAATCAATATTGGCTTTGCACCATACATTGTTGCAAGTTTGGGCGAAAAAGAAACATATAATATGATGATTCTCGTCTAACCATGAAAAACAGAGAATTTTTGTTTAGCTCATCCTCCCTGCGTGATATCAGCTGCTAATTTTGGTCCGGCTTTGAATTCTGATGTTAAAATTTTTATTAATCATGATTAATTATTATATATGACCAGTTATTTTTGCGCGCTATCAATTAAAGTAAATCATTCAACTGATGAAATTCAATGGCGTGTATGCTTGTCTAATTATCGTTTCACCATAAATTTCAAATCCTTATTTTATTAATTTTATTAATTTTATTTTTAGACAATCTCTTTCTTGATCATGTGACAAATTGCGGAAAATGCAACGATGATAAAAAATATTGCGAATTATGTCATTCCATCAACCTTATTTGAAACAGTAATAGATATGTAGTCAATGACTTGCAATTGGCACTACTAATTAAACACAAAAACACCATACCAACTCTCTTCCCGATGATTGGCTAGTTTTTTTTCTTTTTGGTAAAATCAAATACAGTACATCCTAATCAAATTAGTATAAACCACTTTAGCAAAAGAAAAAAACGAACACTAAAACAATCAGGTTTGAAAAACAAATCATCAAATCATCAAATCAAAACCTAATCCGCCGCAAACAGCTGGATGGAGATCTTCAAGGTTTATTAGTTCTTCTTCCGCAGCAGAAATTTGGGAAAGCTTTTTTCTCCTTGATTCGCGAGTGGTTAAAGATGTCGTAGTATGGTATATATAAATACTACTCACTCTACACAGGAATCCTATCCTGTTGATGGAGAGAGAATGATTGGGCCCATATATATCTGTTCTTCCTTCTCGTTTAGATTACTTTACCATGAAGTATATGGGACAGGGTAATTCTTGTAGAACGGGATGTGAAATCTACCGCATTGTATATTATATATATACACAGCAACGTAGTGTGATGAAACAGGCCATCAACCACGATCAAGAAAAAGCAACGAGACAGCTTGGTGCTTGGAGCCTGGTGATTAAACTTTATTTTTTACTTTGAAGTTTGTTCTCTGTGTCCTTTGGGTCCTCAGGATCTTAAAATGCCCCACTGTGGGTGTGCGACCCACTGTGCAAAGTTGAGGAAGGCCTCTCACCCGCGGAATTCTCAGAAGAATAAATTCTTTTCTGAGCCGGCGCGCTGCGAAGCCGCACAGGTGAACTTCAGAGAAGCACAAAATTCACATGCCGATTGCCACCTCTGCCTCTGCCTCTGCCTCACAAGCCAAAATTCCTCTTCTCTTTTTTTGCCCTGCTCTTTATGAGTCAGAAGTGGTGGGAACGAAATACCCAAGAAGCCGTGCAATGGTTTTCTTTTTGCTTGAGATCCCTTCCCTCTAAGAAGGAGAGAAAGGTTTCGCTTCAGATGGGGAAAATAGTGGTTTACCGTTTAATATTGGGTGTCATTCTCAGTCTCATTCCCATTCTCATTCTCACCTGACGAGCTATCTGTTTGTATATACATAATGGGTTATATTAAATCGTGCTTGAAACTTGATGCATAGGGTTCGCCACATGAGGTTCAAGATATCTTGACAACCCCTTCCCCTCAGTTCAGCCATTCTTTGCTTGATCTATTTTTATGTAGAAGAAAGCAACTTGCTGAAGCAAGAACGTTAGTAGTTCATTGGATCTCACTCACTTCAACAGCTCTTCAGAGAATAACAAAAAGCAAAGAAAAAAAGAAAGAAGTAAGGCAATCTGGTAAAATGGAACAAACTATCCAAGTTTCTATGGCCCGTACAACTACCAGTCTTGGAACCTCAAACAACTTTGATTTGAGTTTCGAATTCGACCAATAGATAAGATGTTCGGAGAATTGGTTCTATACAGACATCTTTATCAGGCTCATAAAGGTGACAAGCTCCTTTCTTTTGATGAACCTCCAGTTGAACCAATTGAACCTCTTTTTTTTTGGTTTTTGGTTACTCCATTGCCTAAAGCGACTCCCACCCCTCCATCGGTGATTCGCAGTTACACATCTCGCTACTATTTCACCCCTTCTTTCTCAGACCAGAACCCATGGGCAATAGAACACACGCTATCTTCTACCGTTTGCAATTGTAAAAGTTGTCATATCAATGGTATTTGTGCTGGTCTAGCTCATATATATATACCAGTAGAATAAGTAGAATTCTGTTTCGGATCACATAGTAGTCGGAAGTGGGAAAACTGGCTGTGACGACAACAATTTCGTCAGCCAAGTGTTTTTTCTTTCTTTTTCTTTTTCTTGCCCTCTGCTGATGCTGTTGATAAGACAGGATATGGATGTAGTGTAATCAACTCTGTCTCTAGACACAAAGCAACATTCACCACGATTGCTCCTTCCTCACTTCCTCACTTCTCCTTTCTTTTCTTTTTTTCTCTTGCTCTTTTGTGGTGAGGAGGAAATGTACCCGAGCATACGCGAAAGAGTGGCGTTTCCCTTTTTTTGTCCTTTCCAACAGTAGAAAGTGGCTTTGTTGAGAATGCGCCCCTTCGCCACGTTGCTGGGAGGCGCGAAAGGGGTTTCGTTTAAGACGTCTTACATTATTCACTTGGTTCAGTTCATTCAGTTTATTGATTCATGGTGATTCTCATCCCACATACACACACCTTGAGTTTCTTGAAACAAGCGGAAAAGCAATATTATGCTTATTATTGCAGTATGGTCTTCTTTGTAATTGAGTTTCACTCCCTATTGATTGGTGGGATACGCTCGATGCACACTCACATCTACACTCAATTGCTACTGACTATTAAACGAAATGCAAACTCTAAACTACATTCATCAAAGCATAACCTAACCAGCCTCCCCTATTTTCCCCATTTCCCCTATTCTGATTCTGACTAGTATATTTATCTATAATTCAGATTCAACTAGTTCATGCGTCACGGTATACTGTTGAGTAGTACGTTGTAAGTGAGTAAATCAGTGACTGGGTCTAGCATTTTTTCAAAGTACACGCGCGGGTGCAGCCTATTCAAGACTCCAACACTGGCCAATTGCCATGGAGCCTCATTATTATTGGACTAGTAAGTTGGTAAGCTAGTGAGCTACACTGGTAATGGGAATGTGTTTAGCTACACACACACATACACACACACACAATTCATCATAAAACACTGGAATTCTTATCGTTATTGTTACACTGGCTGATCTACAGTGTTGATTATTCTTATATTTGGGTCAATTTTTTCAAAACTAAACAAAGTTCGGTGAGCAATTCGGATTATTTCTATATTGAGATTTTTCTTATTATATACTTAGTTGTAAGTGACCGAGATTTACCGTCAGCTAGTAAGGGGTTGTATTTATGGAATATTTATTTTGATTCAACCTTATCTAAAAAATATCTCCCCATTTGATCTCCTTTTTAACGGCATTGCTGAATCCCTCGTGATATTTAACCCAGATTCTATTCTCATTTGAAGTCATCACTTTAGGATGATGATTTTCAGTTTCGTTGTTTGAGGTACCAGCACCAGACTTGTCTTCTCCTTCTAAACTTTTCTCAGCGCCATGAGATAATTGCGTTGCTAAACTATTGTATTTTTTCCTGAAGAAATCAACAGTAGAAACAGGCTTATTGGCAGCTGTTGTTGATGACGTTGGCAAACCCTTGAGTTTCTTATTCGACGATTCTTCCACTTCTTTTTCTTGTTGCCTTTTCTTAAGGTAGTCCTGCGTAGATGATTTAACCTGACTTAAGTAACCAACATGGATTCGATTGATCATTGAACTTCTCTTATGATCTGTAACTTCGTTCAGGTTGAAAATATCAAGATCAGGTGAAAATACATGTATCTGCTGTTGTAGTTGTTGTTGATATCTTGACGCATCACTATGCTCTGGTCTTTTCGTATCAAATCGAAGTTGATACTCATCGATCAGCTTAAGAACATGATCCATCTTTTCTTTATTTTGCTCGAATTGCTTAATGGTTATATTAATCGGCGTCAGAATATTATTAAGTAGGGAGATTTCATAGTTGATCAAGTTGAATTGATTCGTACCGAGATTCAGATATCTCATCTTTCTGATGATTTCTTGAACTTGCTGCCTTAGTTCAAACGTTGTATCTTTGGTTCTATAGTTGTATCTCTTGTGCTCACCAATAACCCCAATATCATTGAACAGTTGGAAAAATTTCATAGGTGTAACACAATGATAGTAAGTTAAATCTGATCTTTCAAAATCCGCAAATTTCGTGTTCATGATATCGTTAAAGTATAACCAATCCTGTGTGTTGTTCAACTTTTTCAAGCTGGTGGTTTCCAAATCTAACATGACGTTGAAACATCCATTATTGACTTTATCGATTGAAGAATCAGACATTGCTAAGTTATTGAATAGCTTGTTGAATTGCTCGGTTTTAGAAAAATTATGGGATCTGGAAAACACATGGTTCAAAAGTAAAAACCAACTCACTTGTGAATCTTTATTCGATGACTCTAAACTTTCCATATTCATGCTGTTGTTTCCAGTACTGTTGAACTGTAAATAATTGATACAACTTCTTAAATCTCCATCCGTTGAATCAACCAAAAAACCTAAAAACTTGTCATTGGCAATGATATGCTCATTCGCACAAATCTTTTTCAAGGTTGACAGTATCAACTTCTTAGGAGGCTTTCTAAGCTGAATCACTTCACAATGAGGTTTCAGCTTCTCCAAACTATGAGCGTAGATATCATTACACAACGCAATAATTGGTCTCTTTAACAACCCTTTGGTCTTACTTGCTGACTTAGGATCGTGCGAATTCATCATCTTGAAAGTAGCCTTCCTATCATCATAGATAATATCAACCAAAAACTTCATGAACCCAGCTTCACTAGCACCATCGATCTCATCGATTATCAAACACGCTGGCTTACCACTGAAATTGGAATTTTTCAAAGTGTTCACTATCTTGTCTTTAACTTTCACTCCTGATCTTTCATCACTTGCGTTGATCTCCTGAATGTAGTAGTCCATCTGTCTGGCTATCGCATGCGCAATTGACGTTTTGCCTATACCTGGCTGACCATGTATAAGTAAGATTTTACGGCTAGGTCTATGGAATGGATCAACTGTTTCATTTGCATTGTTGTTAGTAGCACCTTGTCGTTGTTGATGTTCTGATGATCTGAATGGTATTTTCTCAGGGTTAGGTCTCTTCAAAGCAACTTCATTCCATTGTGATAGCCATTGTAGAATGTATCTGTTTGTTCTTTCGTTACCTATAAGGTCGAAAAAATTAGCCGGTCTGTATTTTTCAGTCCACAATTTATGAGCATCTTTGGTTTTCTTTTTTAGAAAAGTTGGTTTCAGGGATCCTTTGGTATACTTCAATTCTTCTTCTCTTATTTTTTCTTGGATTTCGAGCTTTGTGTATAGGCTCGTCATGTTGATAAGCTTAGAATGATCAAATTCGAGCTCGTCTTCCTCATCTGAAACATTGGACAAGATTTTATCAACTGCTGTTTTTTTAGGTTTCAGTAGAATTCTCTTTCCTGAAGATAATGTGGCTTCTTTTATCTTTGGAACAAACACAGAGGTGCCATATGGTTGTTCCGTGTCCTCAGATAACAAATTAGATTTGATGTCATTGATTTCTATATGGTTGTCAATTTGTAAAACATCTTCAATGCTCTCTTGCGTTTGCGGTTGCGACTGAGCTTCCTTGCTTTTATTAGAAAGTAATGATTTGCTAAAATCAAACTTGAGAGTACCAAGAGACATGATGCTGCTGGGGGTGATTGAATATTGTAGATTTCAATAGCAGCTTATATATATGTACTCGTATTTACCTTTCTCTAAGTAAGCTAAATTCAAACGCGTCACCATCACTTTTTTTACGTGACATTTTAGAATCGCTCTCCCAACTGCAAAATGAATGAGGTGCTCAAATCAATTACTAATACAAACGTTCTTCAATACAACTTAAACATATAATAAAGGTATAAATTTATTAACTGGTCATATATCATTATCGAAGAATTTTATGGAATATATATAGATGCATTTTCATTGCAAATTTTGGGTGCCCTTTGTATTTTTGTGATTTTTTTCTGGGGATTCAAATAATTTTGTTCAACATGACAGAGTTGGAAATAGGAGTAAATAATAATAAAGAGAGTTCACTTGTTAAATTTGTAATCTAACTTTTATCTAAAAACAAAAGACTTGGTCATCAGCACCAGATTTCAAAGTACCTTTGTCCCAGCCCAATTCTTCAGTGTATTGTAGTATTAGTTTTTTCATTGGCATTGGACCACAGACAAATATTTTTCTTCTTGGAGCTGGTTCGGGTAATAATTTCTGTAGCAGATCTTTGGTGACAAGACCAGTGTATCCGTTCCAGTTTGCAGGAGGGTTGCTCAAGACATAGTCAACTGAGAAACCAGGATATTTAGAAGAGAATTCATCCAGCTCGTCCTTTAATAAGATATCATTTTCTGTTTTGTTGGCAAAGATCAGTTTAACCTTGGTCAAGTCTTCTGGTGTGGTGATGATAGCACCGATAACTTGTAACATTGGCGTGATACCAGAACCACCAGCAATCATGACAATTTCATCAGCGATATTTGGCTCATAAGAAATTCTTCCAACGGGACCTTTAAACTCAACATATTGACCTGGGTTCAATGATGCGAAATATTTGGAGACTTTACCATCGGTATATGATTTGACTAAGATATCGAAGAAACCTTCATCAAATTGATTGGATATTGGAGTGTAGTATCTAATTTCATCAGTATCAGCGAGTTTAACTTTACAAGCTAAATGTTGACCAACTGGAATATTCAAACGAGCAGTTTCATTCTTCAATAAGAATCTATAGATTGCAGAATCTTTAGAAATAACGGTTTTATCTATCAATTCATACTTTTGGAACTTGTCTGTGCTTATAACTGTTCTTTGTGATCTTGCGTACAAGTATTGACCAGTTAAAAAGCAGGCAACGATGACAATGGTATGGGGAAGATAGTCATAGTTCATGATGGAAATACCCACCAATATTAAAGCGGTTGGGATATAGATACCATGGAGAGGAGTCTTTAACAGTTCAGATTTATCTTCATATGCTGCCATCTTGTGAATTGAAAGTGTATGATTCCTATGGATTGAGACTTTTTGTAGAAAGAGTGCAAGGAAGAAGAAACGTCTGCTTGCTGTGTTTTTTCTTCCAAATTACAAATTGGTATTCTGTTGGAGAATTCACACGCAGACGCAGATGGAAAACTGAATGTTTTATTTTAAAAGATTTCTGGGCAAATTTAGTAGTACGTTAAGCGAGACAACCGTGCACCATGTGCGACCGGGCTTACTGGTTACCAAATGGGAATCCCAATTGTGGATATCATTTGAACGTTGGGATATACAATATACAATATTTCAACCTCAGACATTCTCTTCAACAGTCGGAAGTATGTCTAAGCTTCAGCAGCCTTTGCTTCTTGGGCTTGCTTTTGTTTCATTAGAGCAGTCCATCCGTATTTGGATTTTTCCCTCAACTGCTTACCGTACTTGCTGAACACCCATGGCACAGGAATCAGGGCAAGGGCAATAAAGGCAAAAATCGAAACACCCCAATCAACACCTAAGTTCTCCATCATTTGAACTGTGAACAATGGGAACACCGATGAAACGAGATATCTTAACAAATTGTTGGCTGCCAACGCAGATGCGACTGACAATGGTGGATATGCCATCGAAAAATACGTCAAAATGGAGAAGAAAATCAAGATTAACGCAAACCCAAATGGAACTGCAGCAGCTGTTGGGGCCATCCAATGAACCGATGCTCTGCCTGTCCAACCTAACCAAAAAAGAGCTGGACACATGGCGCACGAGCCAATCATACATGGTAATAATCTAGATTCAGGAGTTGGAGGAACAGGGTTTCCATCCTTGTCCTTCATACCAACATAACCATCCTTATGCTTTTTGAAGAAGACAAACTTGTCTATAATCAAGTACGTAATAGCCCCAAGTAACAAACCAAGTCCAACTCCCAAGAATGGCAATCCAGAAATACCTAACGACATCTCATATTCACCTCTGAAAATAACTGGGAACGCTTCGAAGAAACCAAACAACACTGCAAAAATGAATGCTGTGTAAATAGAAAACACCAAGACAATAGGCTCAACAACAATCATTTCAACTGGCTTCAGTAAGGTAATGAACACAATAACCATCAGAAATTGACCCAATGGCATACCTGGTTTTATTTTCAAACCTCTTTTCTTGATTCTCTTTTTCATGATTATAGCCTTGTAAGTTTCTGGCATAATGTAAACTGGAATGAACACGGATGCAGCAAAGAAAAGATCAATCCACATGACCCATCTCAAACCACCAATCTTGTGTAGATCACTTGAGTATTTATTTTCTGCAGCAAACCCACCAATGATTGGACCAATAACAGGACCAGCTAATGGGGCTAAACAAAACATCGTCATGGCCAAACCTAATTCATGAGGCTTCCAGATATCAGTTATTGTACCACCACCAATTGCCAAAGCAGCTGAAGCTGTGAAACCGGCAAAAAATCTCAAGACCAATGTTTCTCTAATATGTTTGGATAATCCAACACCCATGATAAATAGCATTGAGATTGGTAAAGTTGAGCAATAGACGATTTTTCTACCGAATAATTCGGATAATGGAGCAGCAATGGCGGGTCCAAATGCCAAACCAACTAAATAAAACGTTAAACCTGACAAACCCAAAGTTTCACTAATACCCCATTTTGCCACCATCTCAGGAACAGCATCAACATAAATTGATGAACCAAGAGTGATAACTAAACATAAAAATGCAATTGTCATGGTACAAAACCATTTTTTCCAAGCTGGCCAATTGAATGGGTTGTCTGGATCATCTGGACCATCCCAATCCATTGTCTTTGGGTCGTATTCTTCCTCTTCTTTTTCATTTTCTTCATCGGTGGATTCTGTTTTTTTATCATCTTCTTCCTTTTCAGCTCCCTTTGCTGATTTGTGAGTTAAGACTCTGGATATATTGGATATCGAGGTCATCACTTTTTCCAACTCATCACCCAATTCATCGTCGAAAATCTCCTGGTTTGTTCTATCATGAGTGACTGATTCTTGGAAAGTATGGGCATCATCGTAATTGTATCTTGTTGAAGTACGAGTTATTGATCTACCTGCTGAATGATTTGAGTTTAAATCCCTCTGCTCTTCAGCTGTGTATAGCTGAGTGTCTTCACCAGCCTTTGTTGATTGCTCAAATGGGGCGGAATTTAGAATCTCGGGAGAATTCAAATCGCTGGCCACCTTGCCTTTGGACGTTGATGGTGATATGTAATCGCTAACCGATTCAACAGCATAATCATAATTATCAGATATCGAACTGGAAGAGATTGAAGGTTGTCTTTGACTCATGCTTGGTATTGTATTATGTAATATGATTTGATGGTGGTTCGGTGTAATTTTTCCTGTATATTAAGTATCTGCTTCGTAATGAGATGAATAAAGTGGATGATGATTCTCCACTTGATGCAGAGTGGCAATATTAAGTTCAATGTATACAACAAGAGTAATCAAAGATAAAGCTTGTAACAGTATAGCAAGCAAGTATTGTTAGGAAGGATGTGCTCAGGTTTTATAGTATATAAAAGATTCAGGTAAGAACGGAAATGGAAAATTACGCCATAATAAATAGAGGAAAACCGATAGTAAATATCTAGTAAAATCGAATTCAAAACAAAATCACCAAGTTCGTCTATTGAACAATAAGCACCGTGGCTATGTGTTTTACATGTGATCTGGAACATTGGGAGCTCTTCTGGCAAAACCACCACATCGGGCCCAAGTTTTTTTGCGCTCAGCGTGTAGCGTAGCCTACTGTCCTCGGCATAACTTGAGGATCGGGACTGGGAGAGAAAACGGGTAGAGTAGACGAAATGTGTATGTTTAATCAGCAAATTTACATAGTTTCACCTGCCACTGTTTGGCAATTGCGAAATCAAGGGTGCACGGGATAACAGATCAATTAGACCAGTACAACAGAAGATGAAAGAGACCAAGATTCCACACCTGTCAATCGCTCAATTGTTCAATTGTTCAACTCTGGACTACAGATGAAGTATGGTATTTGCCATGACTAGGAGACTGACTAGAGGTCTTAGTCTGAGTGTTCTTAGAGAATGGTAACTTTGATTCATCAGCAATTTGTAGAAAAGGGGAAGTTCTCTTGGGGAGGAAATGAGTATAGGTTTGGCTACCGACAACGTACCGAGACCAAGGCCACCGCGGGAATTATTCTCCAAACAAACAGCACCGCCTTCCAGCGCGGGCGGGAAACCCCAGAGTGCTGACAAACTCCGTCAGCCGGGTAACCAAACGGGCTATGTTACTTGTCCTTGGAGTGTGAACTCAGAGCCCATACTGTTCTCATGCGATAATTAGTCTTCTATATGAGCTTAAGATTTAATCACACGTTATAGTTATAACACATTCAATTTATTAGTGGTTTTTATTCTTGAAGTAATTTCAGAAAAATATAGAATCCCACAGTATTCAACTTTTTCTGAGATGGGATTCTCTCACACATCTTGTATCCCCTTTTTAGCCTCCAACAAAATCACAGCATAAGAGGAAATATGGATTATCTATGACACTTTCGTTGTAGTTAACATGTTCCATAAAAAAATCATCATGTGACGATAATTTCAAAAACTATATCCAATAGGCAATGTGGTTTACTAATTTTTTGAAACTTTATTAATCTCTTTCTAAAAGAGAGAGATTCCATAAAAAATAGTATTGGTTTACCATCACAACTTTTTATTTTGATACATTAACACTCAAATTGAGTTTGAAGAAACACCAGAAATATATACCATGATTATGATAAATACAAGTTCAGCTATGTGTCAGTATTACTCAAACCTCACTCAAAGATGGCTATTTTCACTGAAAACAGTTGCTGTTGAGCCACATTTTTTTGTTTTGGTATAAAGGCGCGTGTGGTTAACGGTTTTACACTTCTACAATTTTTTTCTACTTTTAATCCACGGACTTTGAAGATAAGTTCAATCTTCTCTTCGAACCACTACTAGATATTCCCTTTCATACATAAACTTTAGTGTTTGATATATAATATAGCAAATCATTCAAAATGGCAAACCAAGCAGAGAATTTAATCGCCTCCAACAAATACTTGATGTTGAGCAAATCATGGTGCCCAGATTGTCACTATGCAATCGCCGTTTTCAAAAAGTATAAGGTCTTAGATCAAATCAAGTTGGTTGAATTAGACAAGATGGATCCAAGAGAAGCATACGAGTTAGAAAAGCAGTTCACTGCTGTTAGTGGTAGAAAATGGGTCCCAACCATTTTCTTCAACGGTAAAACTTTTGGTACCGAACAAACTTTGAAGCAATTGGAAAGTTATGATGCCACAGAAAAGGCCTTTCAAGAAGCTAGCTTATTATAGAATATTCAAGTTCACTATTCCTTAAGTTGATTCTTGTCCCACTTTGTCAATAGGTCTGTTGCAATATTCTATGATACAAGCAGCAAACTGGTTAAAAAGGTATTAGGCAATTGATCCCTAGGAGAAATTATATACACACACATAGAAATATCTTATATTGACCTGAAGTATTTGGCTGTAACTGGAAAGGTAATTGTAGAAACTAGGATTGAAAACTCCCCAGGCAAGTGGATGACATCCAAATTTATGATGATCTGGAAAATTCGGAAATGCGGCATCTTTAATATGGTGAACTTTTCTTCTTACTCACATATCCAATTGTGGGGAAATGAACAGTTATCACCCACGCAGTCAAATTCGGAGTTGAGGGAAACCCTTTTATTCAGGGGCTGTTTCGTAAGCACATTCCACATACGGTCGGACCGGGCGAGGAGATGTTCAACAGTTATTTACACTACCATTTGCTGGTGGCCTTGTTCAAAGGGTGTTAACGGGTATCTTTTTTGGAGAGGAGGTACTTCATAATTTACACTGTAGTTAATGATTTACGGTAGTCACACCATTTACCTTAGGATCAAGGTGCCCAACACCCCGTTTGCGTTTCGATTTCTAATTGGTCCTCGTCCTGGTCCTCACCCAAGCTCTACGTCCAATCTTCTTGCCGACTCATCATAGAGTGCCGATTCATTATAGAGTTTTCCGAGATTGTATATACTATTCCTCTTAGATGAAACGAAGTAATCTAAAAGGAAAGACAAATTTCGGTGGAGTATTTAATAATGTAGTAGGGGTAATATGGTGAGCCTATCTACGACAGATAGTAAAAATCTTCGGAGTTTCTCATGGAGCCAAACACACCTCTATCTTTCAAGGAGTTAAGGAACTGGCAGAGTGTTGCAAGTACGATGGCCGATGATACCACACAAACAAACGAGCTTTTTGCAAACAAAGTGTAGATGGACACCCCCTCTGTTCCTCACATACACATAGGAGTGCCATCTAGTTACTTTTTCTTCATACATTTTTTTTACTGAAGCAACTGGCAGGGCTGTAGCACAGCTGGCTTGAGCGCAGGAGATCGTTGGATATGACGGAGTTCGTGATTTTACACTTAGTAACCACGAACAATGAACACATTTCAGAGCATGAGGCTTCCGATCCACTGGAGGCAGTACAATACAATACAGCGTGCCTCCTGGATAGATATGATATCATAGGGTAGTACCATACATACGTAAGCTTTCTTCAATGTCTTTTAAATTTCTTGGTTTGCTGTGTGAGCTTACCGTAAGAGGTTTGGTTGAAGTTGAAGAATAGGTTGGGGTTCAAGGGGGTGGTGGGTTCCCACACTGGTGTCTTTTTGTGAAGGGAATCCGGGGGAGGGGTGCAGATGTGTCCAATAAGAGTGCCATTCCATTGGGCCTTTCAGAAGGATGACTGGAAGGGACGAGAGCAGAAGAGCAGAAGAGCAGGAGAGCAGGAGAGGCACACAGTTTCTGGCTGATCAGCAGTTCGCACAATGGCCACCCCCTCTTTTGCCACACGGTGCGGAAAACCACCCAATGCGCACCGGAGACGGTCGAGCAGGAGAGGGTGAAGTGGGGTAAGCTCGGTTCTGCAAAGCTTTTTCTTTTTGCTTTTCGGACCTCCTCCTCTTCTCGCTTCCTCGCCCCGTCCAATCAAGTCTCTCTCTAATCAAAGAATCAGAATGAGAAACTGAATGCCTTTAACCTTAATACATACAACCTAGCAATTACAAATGATCATGATGTACTCCGTTTGCAACAATAGTGATCTTTTTACCTTTACCTCCTTGCTTCTTGGTTGACGGAGACGGGAGGAAAGCAAAAAAGGCTAAAGATTGCCGGAGCTGTAGCGGGGGTCTCAGATTCTGCCAGTGCTTCCATGGGTGCACCCCCCCTCCGCTGCTCAGTTTCAAACCATCAAGACAAGCGTTTAACCCCACCCGCCATTATAATCCAGGCAAGTTTGATACTGGTGATGTCCCATTCTGCAATGTTACCGACAGAAATATGATATCCCTTAATTGACTGAGAACACCCATAGCTTATATTGGGTTTCTGCTTATAAATATGGAAGCAATTCCCCCCTTCTTTTACTTACCGCTTATACTTCTCAAACGAAATTATAACCCTAAATTCTTTCTTTTTCCTTCTAATTAAGTAACAAAACTAAAAGAACATATACATCATGTTAAGATCAACAACTAGAATCGCCACATTTTCATCAAAGGTGGCAAAGCCTTTCACCAGACTTTACTCTCAATATCCTTTGAGTCAAACCATCACATTACCAAACGGAATTACATACGAACAACCAACTGGTATCTTTATCAATAACGAATTCGTTGCATCCAGACAACACAAGACTTTTGAAGTTATTAACCCTTCAACTGAAGAACAAATTTGTCATGTCCATGAAGCCAGAGCTGATGATGTTGAGCTTGCTGTTGAAGCTGCCGATGCTGCTTTCAAGTCCGACTGGAGTACATGTGACCCTGCTATTCGTGGTAAGGCTTTGTCCAACTTGGCTGATTTGTTGGAAGCCAACAAGGAAATCTTGGCTGGTATTGAATCGTTAGATAACGGTAAGGCTTTACAATTAGCCCAAGGTGATGTTGGATTAGTTATTAACTACATTAGAGCATGTAGTGGATGGGCTGACAAATTAAATGGTTCTTTGGTTGACACTGGATCAAACTACCACAATTATATCAAGAGAGAACCAATTGGTGTCTGTGGTCAAATCATTCCATGGAACTTCCCATTATTGATGTGGTCATGGAAGATTGGTCCGGCTTTAGCTGCTGGTAACACTGTTGTCTTGAAGACCGCTGAATCTACTCCATTATCTGCATTATTTGCCGCTAAGTTGGTCAAGGAAGCTGGTATTCCAAAGGGTGTTGTTAACATTGTTTCCGGTTTCGGTAAGATCACTGGTGAAGCTATTTCTATGCATCCAAAGATTAAGAAGATTGCATTCACTGGTTCCACTGCCACTGGTAGACACATTATGAAGGCTGCTGCTGAATCCAACTTGAAGAAGGTTACCTTAGAATTAGGTGGTAAATCTCCTAATATTATCTTCAAGGATGCCGATATCCAAAAGGCTGTTAACAACTTGGTTCTTGGTATCTTCTACAACTCTGGTGAAGTTTGTTGTGCAGGTTCAAGAGTTTATATTCAAGCCGATGTCTATGACGAAGTTCTGGAAGCATTCAAAGTTGCTGCAGAAGCTGTCAAGGTTGGTGATCCATTCGCCCCAGGTGTTTTCCAAGGTGCTCAAACTTCCCAACAACAATTGGACAAGATTTTGAGTTATGTCGATATTGCTAAGAGTGAAGGTGCTACTTTAATTACTGGTGGTGAAAGATATGGTGATAAGGGTTTCTTCGTTAAGCCAACCATTTTCGCTGATGTTACCGATGACATGAAGGTTGTCAAGGAGGAAATTTTCGGTCCATTTGCCGTTGTTACCAAGTTCAACACTGTTGACGAGGTTATTGCTTTAGCCAACGACTCTGAATACGGTTTAGCTGCTGGTATCCACACATCATCATTAGATACTGCCACTTATGTTGCCAACAAGTTAGAAGCTGGCACCGTTTGGGTGAACACTTACAATGACTTCCATCAATCTGTTCCATTTGGTGGTTACAAGCAATCTGGTATTGGTAGAGAAATGGGTGAACAAGCACTTGAGAACTACACTCAATACAAGGCTGTCAGAATTGCATTGAGCAAACCAAACTACTAAAAAGTTTCAACTTTGATATGATGATAACCGTCCGGATCGGATACATGAAATACTATATGAATTTTTTTCTCTTTCTATTATAACAAACATCTATTCTTATTTTCTATTCCAATATATTAGCGTATTTTTTTTCCTCACAAAGAAGTCTCTTGTGGTAGCCCTCCATCTCCATCTCCGTCTCCGTCTCCGTCTCCACAAACCCACAAAGAACGGCTGGTGCTGTGTCTCTGGTTCGCCATATTTAGATGCCAGTGTCAATGCGATCAATGCGATCAATGCCCGAGCCGCACCCAAGTCCACCGCTGCGGAGCGCACTGCTTGTGGAAAAGTAAACAAAACCGCCTTCGTACCGCAGCACTTGCGCAGAGGGCTGTTTTTGTAAACAAACAAAATAGCACAACAAATCAACTCAACTGCACTCCAACCAGGTTTACAGACTAATTTGACCTGTTTTCCAGACACGTTAAGAGCCAAAAAATAACACACTCTTCTTGTTTGCTTATATTCTGGTACAGGGTCGATTTCATCTTTGGATTAAAGCTCTATAAATTACCTCTCCTTTCTTGATTTTCGCAACTTTCCCTCTTCTCAGTTCCATTGACTCCATTCCGTTCTCATCGCTACCAAATCTTGCAGTTTAATAGTGGAAATATGACAACAGAAATTGATACCCAGTCAATGGATGAAGTCCACGATCCAAACCTAGTTAACGAATCTACAAATATGGACGAAAAACTGTCCCAGTTGTTGCTCAACTTTGCTCAAAATGAACCTCTATTCGACAACGACTTGCTTTATCCAACACCAAGAGAATCTGAAATTACCCATCTGGTAGGGGGCAGACTACAGAGCGGAACCATTGAAGCCATCATAACACACTTAACATCTCCTCAAATTCTCGATTATGACTTTTTGGTGGATTTTTTCCTTACATTCAGAGAATACATAAATGCTTTACCCTTGATGGAGCTAATTCTATGTAGGCTAACTTGGTCATTGAAAAAATCTTCCATAGTTGATGATGAACAAGAAGCAAAAGTTGGTGTCTTAGCACTTGTCAGAACATTTGTGACTTTACGTCATTGGATTCTAAACCATTTCCAAGATGACTTTGTTCACAATGCTCAATTAAGACATCTCTTTACGCATACTTTGAATGAGGTTTCAAAATACTCTATTTTCACCAATGCACCAGGTAGCCTGCAAACCAAAGTCATAATCGATACAAAAAAGTCCTATGTTAGACTTTGTCAAATCTTTTGGAATACCGTTTCTTTGGAGCAGTTGGGAGACATTGATTTCTTGCAATATTCAGTTTTGGCTCATGAATCATTATCAAGCTCGAGACTTTCAGTGCTTGGCTTCCAACAATTGACAAATCCAAGCGTCCGTCGTCAAAGCGTCCTTTCATTAATGGCACAAAGATCTTCAACAGCAACTAATCATCTTTTACAGGAATATGACGAAATCGTTAGAAAAGAGAGCAAGCCTCTCGAACAAATTTTGAGATCCAGATCTATAAAACCCAAAGACCAGAAATACAAGACTGAGAAGTTCATCTTATATCCCAAAGCATCCATTTACTCATTACAACATTCATCAATTCCGCAGTTGAACAAAAGCGGTACACTTGATAATATATACACAGATATATTGCAGGGAGTGAAATGTACCCCTGTTCCAGGTGTTAAACACATGGACTCGCCTGAAGCAGGTAAGGGACATGAAACTGGATTTGTGATTAAAGGACAGGTTGATGTTTTCACTGATAGTAGGGTTTCCAAAATCACTCCAACAACTCCTTTGAAGAAGATGGACATCAATATGCAAATTGCTCCAAGCGAAAGTCCCACGAAGAACAAGAAAATTGGCAATGAACTCAACCGAAATAATGACAATAAGGAGAATAGACAACTCAAGACAGATCCCAATCAAAAGGAAAAGAAAAACTTTCTGAGAAATATTTTCTCCAGTAAATCTGAAATTCCGACACGCAGAGAAAATCCATCAAAGAAGACGGTCAATACCGGTTCTACACCTACAAAACCAAAGAATACCATTCCGAAACTTGAAGAGATTTCCATCACCGCTGACAAATTTGATTTGCTTTGCTCCAGAGTTCTTGCAGATTACCAATCTATTTTGGTTTCCAATAATCGGTCCTCAAGGGCGTTCAAGGACCTTTCAAGACGTTCTCTTGCGTTGCACATCGATGCTTCCAGGGAGTTAGATGAATCACCAACTAAGCGTAAGCATTTGAAAAGAACACAAGAAAACTATGCCGAAGATGATAGTGAGGCCATGCTTAATGCGATCAATAGAGTCTCTGTGAAATCCTTCAAGACGCCATCTGTCACCATGAATTGGTCTAACTCTCTAGATTTGAGCTCATCCAACAATATTACAGACCTTCCGGGAAATCCCTCGAACGAAGAAGTTTCAAATCAGGCACACAGCAAAGTTATTAGTATCATCAATACCGATGGAGCTGAAAGCCAAGAAAAAGAGATAATTAGCCAAGAGGAGATTGACCAGATTTCGATTATGGAAGAAAGAGATGAAGATGAAGCTCAACACACACTGGAATTAACATATGCATTGGAGAATGCTACACCTGAAGAGGAGAGAAATGTTAGTGAGGTTGATTCCATTCACCCTTTTGAGAAAGTCACAATGACCCCAGGGCCTTTGCAAGAGATTGAAGCTGCTGAAACGACTTCAGCGTATGGTTTAGACAATAGATTTTCAGTCAAAGTTATATCCAGGGATAGTATTATTTCAGCACATTCCTATATTACTTATGATTCAGATCTTTCTTATCACTCTGATGAGGAAGATCGTAAATCTATGAATGAGCAAAAGTTGAGAAAGAAGTCATCATTTGTCGATCTTCGAATCAATCACGATATAAACGGTAACAATGATGGTAACCTAACGGATGAAGAGAAACAGGAAACCGATTATCACGAGGAAGAGGGTGAAGTGTATTTTGATTCACATGGAGATGAAGCTCTCGAAACAAACACAAACCTGGACGAAACAAAAGAGTCGACAGAAGAGAATCTATTGCATATGAAACATTTACCATATTTTGATGATGTCGCTACCATCTCACCTAGTCCATCTATTTCCAGCTTCCAAAGTGGAAATACCACTGTCTCCATGGTTCCCTCACTTTCTCCTTCAAAATCATGCTTACTTCCTTACCCAGGTATTTCTCATACTGCAATCGCTGAATTAGCAGCAATTCCAGATGAGATTTTCGAAGGAAACCCTGTTGATTACGCTTTGTCAAAGTTGTATGGTAAAAACACATGCATGATTGAAGGAGGTGTGGTTGATACTACAACTCAAGATACCGATAGCGCGGTTGGTAAATCATTCAACTTGGAAGCTGATGATTCTGAGCATTCTATGAAGTCTATTGATGAGATCAAGCTTGAGAAAAGGGTAAGAGATTTGTTTGTTTCAACCAATGCTAAAACTGGCACCACCACACCTGCGAGATATAGTGTAAAGTTATTGAAAATGGATACCAATAGACTCTCCAGATTTGATATCCAGTCGCTTGCCAGCACACCAAAAAAGGAGCTATCCAAAGCCAACTATGTGAGTGTTGAAGAAGTTATGTATAAGGGCACCCACATTCCTTTCATATTGAGTTACACCTCTGAGGTTCTAGCTGAACAGCTAACTTTGATCGAGTGTGATTTGTTACAGGAACTGGATTGGAAGGAGTTGATTGATTTGAGATGGGATCAGCCTTTAGATCCATATGCATCCTGGATTAGATTGTTATTGGAGAGCGCTGACAAAAGTGGAATTCATATAATTACTCTAAGATTCAATCTTATGACAAACTGGATCATCTCAGAGATTCTACTCTCAAAATCATTGGCAGTCAGAGTCTCAACGCTTTCCAAACTGATCCATCTTGCAAACACGTGTAAAAATATTCAAAATTACGCAACATTGTTTCAAATTACATTAGCATTAAGCTCCAACATCATTAGAGGGTTGAAGACATCTTGGAGTATGGTTGATGCCGGTGACTTGCTAATTTTTAAACAATTGAAGGATCTAACTTCATCGAACCATAACTTTCTCAATTTTAGAAAGGAGTTTGAGAACATCAATACATCTAATGGTATCATTCCTTTTACCCCACTGGAATTGAGCGATTTGACAGCCAACTCCGAAAAACCAACCATCTTTGATGCTGACATTGCCAACCTTGAACTTGATACTGTTTCAGATGACGAAGGTTACGAATTGGTTAATGTTGAAAAGTTCACTAATGCTTGTACAATAGTGAAAAAATTATTGAGATCAATTGACCGATCCAATTCTTACTCTTTTAAAGTCAATCCAGATGTAATTTCCAAATGCTTGTACATCAGTTGTTTAAGTGAAGAGGAGATGGATTACTGCTGCTCACAATTAATAAGCCCATGAATAATTTCTATGAT
>JAJMFV010000322.1:0-53638 GCA_030568425.1 Ambrosiozyma llanquihuensis
AGAAAGAAGAAGGGTTTAGATGCTATCGATAAGGCTTTCTTGAAATCTTTAATTGCTTACCCAAGAGCTAGAGCTGCTTTAACTAAGTACAAGGTCTTGGAATTCCAACCTTTCGATCCTGTTTCCAAGAAGGTTACCGCTTTCGTTGAATCCCCAGAGGGAGAAAGAATTATTTGTGTCAAGGGTGCTCCATTGTTCGTTATGAAGACTGTTTCAGAAGATCATCCAATTCCAGAAGACGTTTTAGAAAACTACGAAAACAAGGTTGCCGAATTCGCATCAAGAGGTTTCAGATCTTTAGGTGTTGCTAGAAAGAGAGGTGAAGGTCACTGGGAAATCTTAGGTATTATGCCATGTATGGATCCTCCAAGAGATGATACTGCCAAGACTGTTAACGAAGCTAGAGTTTTAGGTTTAAGAGTTAAGATGTTGACTGGTGATGCCGTTGGTATTGCTAAGGAAACTTGTAGACAATTAGGATTAGGTACCAACATTTACGATGCTGAAAGATTAGGTCTAGGTGGTGGAGGTGACATGGTTGGTTCTGAATTATATGATTTCGTTGAAAATGCCGATGGTTTTGCTGAAGTTTTCCCACAACACAAGTATAATGTTGTTGAAATCTTACAAAAGAGAGGTTATTTAGTTGCTATGACTGGTGATGGTGTTAATGATGCTCCTTCTTTAAAGAAGGCTGATACCGGTATTGCCGTCGAAGGTGCTTCTGATGCTGCTAGATCTGCTGCTGATATTGTTTTCTTGGCTCCAGGTTTATCTGCTATTATTGATGCTTTAAAGACCTCCAGACAAATTTTCCACAGAATGTACTCCTATGTTGTTTACAGAATTGCTTTATCTTTACATTTGGAATTATTCTTAGGTTTATGGATGACCATCTTGAACGACTCTTTGAACATTGACTTGGTTGTTTTCATTGCTATTTTCGCTGATGTTGCTACTTTAGCCATTGCTTACGATAACGCTCCTTACGACATGAAGCCAGTTAAGTGGAACTTACCAAGATTATGGGGTATGTCCATTGTTATGGGTACCATTTTAGCTATTGGTTCTTGGATTACCTTAACCACCATGTTCTTACCAAAGGGTGGTATCATTCAAAATTTCGGTTCTATCGATGGTGTTTTGTTCTTGCAAATTTCTTTGACTGAAAATTGGTTGATTTTCATCACCAGAGCTACTGGTCCATTCTGGTCTTCATTCCCATCATGGCAATTATCTGGTGCTGTTTTGATTGTTGATATCATTGCTACTATGTTCACTTTGTTCGGTTGGTGGTCTCAAAACTGGAACGATATTGTTACCGTTACCAGAGTTTGGATTTGGTCCTTCGGTACTTTCTGTGTCTTAGGTGGTGCTTACTACATGATGTCTACTTCCGAAAAGTTCGACAAGTTCATGAACGGTAAGCCAATGAAGGAAGCTCCAAAGCAAAGATCCATTGAAGATTTCTTAGTTGCTATGGGCAGAGTTTCTACTCAACACGAAAAGTCAAGCTAGATTTGTTTCTTCGGTTTCTAATCATTTAATAACTAATCATTACATCATTTTCTATCGTTTTTTTCTCCTTTAATGTTCCCTTAGAACTTTTTGATTTTTATCCTTCAAAAGTATATCATTCCAATTTCTCCATTCGGATGTTTACAGTTTTTTGATAACCAAACATTTATATTATTACATAGTGAAGAATTTTAGATATATGTATTATAGAAGCTACGCTTCTTTTAATTATCTCACCTAGTAAGTTTACAAATATAAACACCAGCAAGTTTCACCTTCACCGACCAAACTTCTCATAGAATCGTGCCTGCTCTTTCTTTAACGCCTTTGCAAAAGCTCTGCCTTTCTCCTCATCACTAGCTTCATTTGACTTATCAAAACTTGCATTGAAACACATATCAATACTACCTTGAGCATATCTCATTTCCTCAGTTGTGTCAAGATTTTGATAACCAAAAGTCGAGAACGCTTCTTTTTGGATAGAAGTACAATTTTGAAAGAACTGACTCAGCTTGTTGCACTCGGCACTACTTCCTGTAAGCTTTTGGAAATATGATTCGTTTTTGAGACAATTCAAATATTCATTGAGATGATCTGAACAGTTGGTTAACACGACTTCCTCTATTGGATTGTTGGTTTTGTAAATATCATTTTGAGATGCTGTGTAACGTGATTGAAATCTTGATTGGTCATCCTGTGCAATCTCTTTGACTTGCTGCTTTCCCGGCTCGGATTTCAGAGCTTTGTTCAACTCATCGTTCAAAGCAGTAGTTGGTGTCCCAACTTGTCTTTTCAAAAAACGTTTGAAATCTCTGTCAGGTATGTCATCATCCTTCTCATCCAAGTACCTTGCAAGATCCTCAGAGATATTTAAATCTTTGGACTCTGATGTAGAAGAATCCTCTTTGTCTTGTGGCTTTTTTCCAAACCATCTCATATTGATTTCTTTTCCGTCTATAACTTATCCTTGTGCAGCTCCGATACACAAATAACCAGGAAGTAAAGCAGGAAATAGGAAAGCTCGAATCCATGTAGGTTTCATTCACCCCGCACTTGCTCCTCATTCTCAGGCGGTGCTCGCTGAATTCTTTCAAGACACTACTACAATCGGACAATGCCAGGTATAAAACATAAAACTAGTTAAAGTAGTACATATGGAAGAAGCACAAAAGGTGACAGTGTCATAAACGTAAGGTCATCTTATAACAAATAGAAAAATTCAAACTCTAGAAGCAAGCATCCACTTCAAGAAACAACATTTCACTCTCGGTCGAAACTCGTTTGCGTTCTTCCTCCTTCATCACATTCCCTGCATCGGAAGGTAATCCGAGCCATTCAACAGGCTCAAGTTCTGGTAACTTGTCGATCCATCTCACATAATCCTCTAAATTGTAGGAGTTTGGAGAATTGAGTTTATCAGTGGAAATCTCTGCTAGCAAGTTAAAGTCATCATCATACAAAGTGAGATCAAACAGAGGCTCAATTGATTTCATTATGTAGTGTAAATCCTCATCCTCATCAACTTTACCACCAAAAACTATACGGGCAACAAAGTTGAAGATAACATCATACGGAATAAGTTCCGGTGAAATGTTACTTTTGATATTTTTCAATTGGCCCTTGACGGTCTGGTCTATCACGAATTTGGCTGATTTCAAGTCAGATTCGTTGAACTCATATTTTTTAGCAAAACCGATGGGGGCGTATCTTAACCTTTCCTTCAACACAGCATAGACCCATGCCAAACTGAAGTACAATTTTTTCAATTCAATAGGTTGTGTTGTTTGGCCACCAATGTAGAGAAGAGAGTTACGAGAAAGCAAAGTGTCACGCAGCAATAGCTTAACACCAGGGTCACGCTCGAAAATAATTTGAGTGAAGGACTTTGAAAGAACAATTGGAAGCTTGGAATCAATCTGACAAGTCAAAAATAGTTTGAAGTTGGTCTTTGAATTGTGAATTTTTGGAATATTATCTGATAACTCAGGGCACATTTGAACATTCTCTATTATCAACCATTTATCTGTTTTCCCTCCTTCAGCGATAAGCTTTGTTGCGATCTCTAGACCCTTGCTTGAACCCATCGAGAATGATACCACTTCTTTACCCAGCACTCTACCCATTTCCAGAATGGAACCAGAGGCATCAAAGCCCTCTGATGATCTCAAAATGATTGAGCTTGACCCTTGAATTATGCTTTCTATTGGATGTTCTTCGAAGCGAATCTCATCTTCGTTGTCTCTCGCAGAGTCCAAATATGATTTGAGAATGACACGATCCTTTTGTAGGAGAGATGGTGAAATTGACCCGTAGATTTCTTGAGCCAGTAGTCGTATCATTTTGGAAGCGTCTGCTCCTTTGCTAGCGTTCAAAACTTGAACCAAGAATCCATTCAAACAAATGTCAGGGAATCTGTAAATCGGGTTTAGTTTCCACATTTTATCAAGTAACATGTAAACTCTGGCATAAAAGTCAGCAAGTGGTTGGTAAATATTAATGGACAACTCTGTCTGCTGAATGAGATTTTCTGATTCCTTCACCTTTGATTTGATAACGCCAATTTCTGACTCAATCACCTCAAGCTTATTAGCAAGGTCGTCATTGTCAAGGATGTTAGATTCCGAACTATTCAATGATTCTAACAAATCATTTTCTAAATCTTTCACCTTCTGTTTCCATTCCCCGTTGATCTTGAGCTGTTCTATTCTCTGTCTTTCTAGTTCAGGATTTTCACTCTTCAAAATTGTATTCAGAGCTTGCGTCACCAAAGATGAAGGAGTAAAAGTAAAATTCAGAACCTTCATCCTGCTTGCAACAAACGGTGGAATGTAGACAGAGGGATCCTTAGTATGAATATAGAGTCTAAACTTCGGAGATAGATCAATGGTTTTATCACCAAGTCTAACCAAGCTTCGACCTCCTGACAATTCAACATCATTTCCTATGATCCTGCTAATCAAAGGATCAAAGTACTCACCATCTTCAATTAACACAGAACCTCCAAATCTGATGCAATTCTCCAAGTGCTTGACATAGCCATCATCCAAAAATGAAGTCACAACAAGTTGCTTAGGCTTGACATAGTTGGCCATAAAAGTGACCATGTGACCCGAAGGATCTACGATAAATGAGAAGCGACTAGAATCATTGGATGTTATAATGGAAACATTTTCGATGAAAAGCTCATCATTCGGCAAACCAAGTTGTTGCCATTTCAAGATATCACTGGAGTTTGAACAGAATGACATAAAGTTGAAGTTCTTGCTGAACTGAACGTCGGAAGATATTAATTTCTGCTTCCAGTTTCTCAAGATGGTCTGTCTTTGAATTTGATCAAACACTCCCAGATAGGTCATTGAAGCAGCGCCCAAGATAGAATTTCCAATCAAATTGTTACCTTCCTCTTTGAAACCATGTATGCTGCTGGCCCATCTGGCCCTCTCTTCAGTTAAGCTTTCAACAAGCTTGTTACTTCTGTTCACTTTCAGTTTCACATCCTGCATTTGCATCTTTATGCTTTCCGTCTCTCTTATGATGTTGCTATAAGTAGACTTATACAGCTCAATATTTCTCTGTAAATCCACAATCATACCGTCCAATGCAATCAGTTTCTGTTTTGTTTTTCTCAATTCAGTTTCGAGACTCAGAACCTCTTTTCTCAGTGGATTGACTTTATTTATAATCGAGGCATAACGCACTTGGGCCTCAACCCACAAAAGTAACGGACCACATGCCTTACTTGCCCTATTGACCGAAGTATAGTTGAAGTTTGGGAGGGACAAGTAGTTCGATTGCATGTAGTCTGAGAGTTCTCTACTTAAATGCTTTTCGCTGTCAAAGCTAACAATGTTGGTGATGAAATCATCACGTCTAATAACAGTTTGAACGTTTCTCCAAGTTTGAACATCATAGCCTAGAAGGATACAGACAGATTCTAGGGTTAATTTCACTGCTTCAGGAGGATTCATCATGGATCTTAGTTCAGTAAGATGTTGCTTTTTGATGTCTTTGACTCCCTTCTGAGCTTCCAAGATCAGTGGTTCAACATCAGCTAGATCTTCTAATACAACCAAACGTCTTTCATTAATTGCCTTCTCTTGTCTTTCCAATAATCCCTGTATCTCGTAAGAAGCATCCTGTTTACGCTCCGCTTCATTCTGGTCGACAATCATCTTATCTAACATTTCTCGAGCCTCAGCATCTTTCAAAGATAATTGAATCTCTTTCTCCGATAACTTTTCATTCAAGTCCTTCACCTTCAAAACGGTCTCTCTTAGCTTATCTAGACCAACATTGACACGGCTCTGGTAATCTTGCAGTTCTTTCTCTTTCTTACTATATATGGAAGAGAAATTACTGATCAGGTCTAAGAAGTTGCTAGGAGTAAATGTGATATAGTCATTGCTTGCAGTATTACCCAACGAGGCGTGTATGTAAACTAGCGAATCAATGATAACATCACGATAATTAGTGACTCCACTGACAATAAACTTCGAAAAGGAGTCTGGTATCACATGGTCAGATTTGTCGATAGGTAGAGAGCTCAAAAGCTCAGAAGCTATCACAGAATGGGAAACATCGCTCCAATTTCCCATCCAATTTAAGACACACCTGTTGAAAAGGGCTGGAGATGAGATGATTTGAGGGGCTCCGGCTATATACGGGTTATTGATTGTAAAGGTAACATGGAAGTTTTGGGCCACTTGCTTTGTAAACCAAGCATATAGCTCCTCGTCTGTCTCCAGATAAAGTCCCTGTTCTTGAGAGCTACGAGAACAAGCGGACATTAGATTGGTAAAATCATCCCCTTCGAATAGACCGGGAATCTCAGCATTTGCAAGCAAGGTATTCATTCTCTCTATGAATGCAGTGTCTAAGATCGTAGATTCATCAATTATGAAGCAAATTTTCTCTCCTTCAGCTCCAACTCGATATAGAAGTTGTCTCAATGTTTTGTCAAAATCAATTATTGTATAGTTTCTGGAAACGTTCAGTTGAAACACCTTCAACCCATTTAACCAAGAAACAAATTTTGTCAACACAGTTTTACCACTACCAGAAGGACCAACCAGGATTAAGTGACCTTGGACGTTCTTTAAAACTCTATCTATTCTCAATATGTGATCCAGTAAATCTCTTGAAAGAACTAGGGACACAGTGGTTTCTTCCTCACTAAACACTTTTAATTTTTGATTGACAAATGCATAAAGCTCCTCTTCAGATACTGGCGAGTATTCATAATGTAGCCAATCTGAGTACAATATTGGACGCAACAAAAGTTGGGAAATATCTAGGACTGGAAAATGATTCTCAGCAACAGTCAGCAATAGTTGATAAGTCCACTCCTGATCTTCAACATCAGCAAGTCTATCCGAAAATATTCTGAGAGCTTCGTGTGCCCACAATCTAACAAGACCTTCGATTGAGAGTTTGGTGAGCGGTCTGATCGCTTCGAAGATTCCTCTAACCCACCTAGTAAGTTCTCTTGGAGAATAAACATAGTGCGTTTTTTGAGAAACAGTGAACCTCTTTCTTGAACTTTGGTAAACCTCGATCATTGCCCCAGTTAGTGAATCAGAGTATTCTACTAAATCAGGAACGCATCTAAGAGACGCATGATTGAAAGTCTTATATATTTGAGATAAAGATTCTTCACCAGGGTAATCTATCATGAAAACGGAGCAATGCCTCAAAAATCTGCTGGACAGAACATTACGACCAGCGTCTGTTGGAGGGTTACAAGCTCCGACCAGCTGAATGTTCTGCAAGGTGACCCACTCGTGGGTGCTCTTCCTCCAGAATTTGTTTTGCTCTGCAATTTGACGTAGAAATGATATAGTGACTTGACTTCCATAGCAGTCATATTCAGGCAAATTGATTTCATCACAAAACAGTACCAACCATTTCCCCCCAACTGAAGGTGTTAAAGTGGTACCTATTGAGTCTTTCTTATAGACACAATGATGCTCCAAAGTTGTCAAGATTTGATCAGGGGAAGTTTCTTTAGAAAAATTCAGGCCCACAAATAAGAACTGCGTAGATTTTCGTAGTGCTGCCATTAGCGTCAAAGTTTTACCCGAACCAGGTGGACCACATAAAATCACTGGTTTGTGCTCATTTAACAAGGAATATATTAGGTCTTCATGTCTACTAGTGTCTAGAGTAGGAATGACCAGGTCTGGTTGTGTAATCATGTATGGTTCAATGGTTGTAGCAGGAACTCTTGAGGAAAATGAACTCCAATCAAATTCCGGAAGTAAAACATCAGAATAAATAAGGGATGTCTCAACACCAAGAGCATATGCAGATAATTCGGGAACGCTCAACAAGTCTTCAGAAAACTGTAATTTATTCTCCAATGAACCATCTCCAAGGAAGGACCAAAGCAAAGCAATCAAAATTTGTTTACCGACAAATTGGTCAATGTTGTCGAATGAATACCCAGGATTTTGAACGGCGTAAGAAATCAATTCCTTCAGTTTAACTTTCTGAAGAGCAAAAAAAAGGCCTAATGATTGCAAATAGTTCCCACTCATAATGTGTCCAAATTTAGCAGCAGATGTCCAAATCCGTTGTAAGAATTGCGGAGGCAATATTGTGAGAACTGCATCTGCATACATGTTCTTGATTTGAACAACATCCACAGAGTTATCGATATCGGCGAAGTCATCGTAGTCTTGCGTCGATGCTCTGAAGTCACGGAGCATCTTATTGTACATGCCTTCAGAATTATACAAATCGGAACCAAGCCACAAGACACCACATCTACTAACCGTGGCAGGGGTGGCATGATTTAGATTGTCAACCTCGAAAATTATCTTCAGGTTATCAGGTAGCGATATACGTTCACCATTAGGTAACGTCAACAACTTGTTGTCATCCAAAACACTGTTCAAGTTTTCAACCCAGAGAGGATCAACATCACCATCAAAAATAATCCAAACCTGCTTCGACTTTTCACCTCTCAAATCTGAATTAACCTTTCTCAGGATGGAAGTAAAAACACCGTCAACCCAATCTCTTGTTGAAGAGTCCAAGTCTCCGAATAAATCAGTCTTGCCTAAAACCTTCGGATCTATGCGATAACATAAATTCTCTTTCTCATTTATCGTGGCCAAAGCCTCTATGACACAACTGAATAGACATGATTTACCACAACCGGCTTCACCGACGATAATGAGCCCGTGATGAGAACTTTGAATCTCATAAAGCTGTAATGCTTTCTTGAGCCAATTATCGGTGAATTGAAGATTGCTTTGAGTTGCACAATCTTTGAGACAATCGACTATCACATGAGAAGAGTCAAGCGGGTTGAAGAAATCCGCTAGGTCTCGAATATTGCTCTCATAGACAGCTTCATCAGAGGATAAGAGTTTTGGTAGCACAACATTATGAAGACTTCTAACGACCAGTTGTAATTCCTCCTCTTTCGAGCGCACAACATCAGCAGATAGAGTCAATCTATTCAACGAACCACAATTTCTCAAAACAGATTTGATTGCACGTAAACCGAAATCATAATGTGCTTGATGAGAACACTTTTCCTCAAGCGAGTTCACAAATGGAACCAACTTGTGGGCTAAGAAATGGGCATGACGGAAACCCTGTGATAGAAGCAAGACCTCGGCAATAATTGTAGTATCTGGTTTAATGACTGAGAATGTTCTGTACTTGTTTTTGAGATTATCAGGTAGAGTGGATCTTCCAGCATAGTTGGGATTACTAGTGATAAAAATTCCAGACTCTCTATGCACTTGGATTTTCTTACCCAAAATTTCGGCCTCCATGGTATCATTTGAACTCAAAGCGTTCTCTATCTTTTCAATTTCAGTTGCAATTGCGGAAAGCATCTTCTCATCCAATCTATTGAATTCATCAAAACAACCCCATGATCCTGTACGACATACTCCAATCAAAATACGGGCCACGGCCTGATAGTCAAATAACTCATCACAGCAAAAGACCAAAACCATTCGACCAAGATTTTGTCCTAAGGCTTTCACAGTTTCAGTTTTACCAGTACCAGCAGGTCCAACCAATGATCCACCCAGTCTTTGATTTAGGGTTTCGGTCAAAGACGTGTGGCACGTGTTGACCAAAGGAGTGTAAACTAATCTGTTCGGAACTCCCAAGTACTCAAAGCCATAATCAAAAATTGCATTTCCTTGTTTAACTATGAGGTTTGGAGATGCCTGTTGGAGATAATAACGCTGCTGTGAAATCCATCCATACGACCTTATGGAAATACTCGTATCCTTGACGAGCTCTTCAATGGTGTTATTTTGGTGCAAGATTTCGATAATGATGTTTTCAACCTTTAAACGATGCAAATAGCTCACATCTTTCAAAACAAGGACCGAAAGCAACTCAAGAACCGAACCATACGATGCGAATAATGATTTTAGAGTATCATTATTACCAATAGATTCTTCAACCAGATTGGTCCAATGAACCTGAAGGGTGAGAATCAGCACCTGACCTGGATACTTCTCGATCCATTCAAAAAGGTTCTCACTCAATTTTCCAGTCATCCAATACTCGGAGAATTCGGAAGCAGAGTCCAGCAACAATGAGTATAAAGTTGATTTAACTTCAGATTCTAAGCAAGAGAGCCATTCGTTCAGAGAAGAGTGCGTGATAAGTGAGACTGGTTGTTTGAGAGACACCCTTTCATTTTCGGAAGAGACAATCTCTTTAATCAAGGATGTGCTGCTATCATAAACCAATTCAGATATCCCGTGAAACATTTTCTTGACATATTTGGAAATTATACCAACGTTTTTGCTGTTACCAATGATCTCTAATAAATCCTCATTGCCGACGAAATAAAATCTAGGCCATTGCTCTCTTTGCTGCTCTAAATATCCCATGAGTGACTTTACCACACTTTTCAAGGCGTCGGATATGCGGGTCAACGAGGATTGAATGTCACGTATAGAAAGAATATCCACCACAAGTGCCGACTTCAAGACTGGCTTCAACAGAGAAAAAAACTCGGATGTTGTGTTGGTATACCTAGTAGTTTCAATTGGAAGCAGTCTCTTAATCTCGTAATTTTTGTCAAACACACCAGCAAGGTAGACCCATTTTCTCTGAACATCAATCCACGTATCTAATAAGCCATATATATTATTAAGTTGATCTTTGAGCAAGGTCGCCCTTTTTTCAAACTTTTCAAAATATGGGGAGAGCTTCATGGAAGATAACGAGTTCAAATCTTCGGTAATCTGATTGAAAAGACGAGGCCAGCCCTTAACAAGTCTATGCTTGGAACTGTATTGAAATAGTTCAAAGGAAGCACTTTTCCATGATATTTCAATCTGCTCAAGAGACGAGTCTAAAATTGCCTCAGATTGGGCTCTATCTACGATTGATCTTATGAATTTTTCATTTGCACCAATATTCAACTTGAAAACATCACTCAGCTTCAACCTAACAGGAGCGGACTTGAGCAGTAGCAACTGCTGAAACACCAGATCCCAATGATCACGAGTAATTGATTCCGTGCCAAGTTGCTTCAAGATTGGAATACATCTTATGATTGATTTGATAGACTCTTGAATAACTTCGAAAGCTGAATACTGACGCACTGCAATTGGCATCGATCTGGACGACATTAATATCTCTTCTAGCGATTTTTTCAGCTTCAAAATAGATATTCCCTGCCAGTCCTGATCTCCAATCTTCTCCAAATCCTGACTCAACGATGATATATGCGTCCACACCGTCTTCAATTCATTCAGCTCATCCAGTTCATTGTCGAGATCGGATTCAAAGCGATATGCCACCTTTAGAAAAGCTACGCAATCTAACATGCTTGCGATTTTCATATTCAAGGAGGTAAAATCTTTATCAAATGATGAAAGGGATTCAAGCGCTGATTTTGCAGAAATATTGCTCCCGATGGGCTTTCCGTTCTCCCAACTCTTTTTCAAGTCTTCGATCTCACAAGAAACCCGGTCAAACTCGTGGCGAATTGCCTGGGATATAGAATCGAAGTTAGAATTGATTGTGGATTTTCTATTTTCAACAAGAGCAAGCAACGATTGGTAATTTGCTTTGAACTGCTCTGAGTCCAGCCAATTGGATGGAAATTTGAACCTGAAGCTTTGCAAAGTGGTCTGTCCTATTCTGCTGAGTTCAATGGACGGCTCAATGTCTTCTAAATATAATTTCACTTTTTGCAAAGTTGAAACAAGTGAAATGAGATTTGATATCTCCCTAGAATCCAAAAATAATCCTTCGATATCTCTCCTATACTGAACCATCTGATTATTTATAGGGTGCATTTGCGAAGCAAGCACAGAGGAAAATTGGGAAGCCAACTGTTTCTGGAGGTGGTCATATTGAGAGTTGACCCTGAATTGCGCCTGCTCGTAGTCAATGACCAAAGGCCCAAACTGCTTCTGGACTTTGACAGTATCGAATGTGGACCTGGATTGTTTAAACCCCGTTAAAGTATCTATCCAGCAATTTAGATCATCTCCAATTTTCTCCTTCAATTCATCTAGATTAAAGTCCCATAGATTACTCAATTGATACCATTGGTTTGCATAGTCCGAGGCCCCTAAAAATATAGCATCAAACTCGGCAATACATCCACAGTATTGTTGCATTAGCTCGTCTGAAACAATTTGGAAAGTCTGAGTTATTGGATCGTTCCCATCTTTGATATCGAACATACTCTTCGATAACATCCTTTGAGAGGCAAGCACATTGATACAGTCATTGATGGTGCTCATATATTGTTCCTTAGAAGTCTCAAGCGAAGGATCGAGAGATATCATCTGGTCTTGTATAGTAATCTGGTGTATCCAGCAATGCGAGACGCTACCCGAATCGGTACAGATGGAGGCAATTTCCATTAACTCAGATTTGGCGCGTTGAAGTAGAATGTCAGATAGTGTAATATTGAGTGTATCAACTAGCATATCCATGTTAAAATATCCGCCAAGATACAGTTCATTGACAAAAGCTTGAAGTTGTCCAATAACAGACTTGATACTATGATAGTTATATGAACATACTTTGAATTCATTAAAAATCAGAACCAATTGTTCCTTGAACTCCAGCAATTGTTCGTGTTTAACCACTAATTCTATCACATCATTCTCCAATTTTATAACTGATTCTAAAACCTGGACCTCTTTCATATCCGTCAAAGAAGCTTCAATTAGATCGTGAGCTTTGGCCAAATCACCCCATTCTGACCCATATAATCCAGAGATAGACTCAAATATAGGTTGGAGTAGAGGCAATAAAATAACCTTCAAATCGCCCAACTCATCCATCACTGATAGAGTTTCTTGAAAACTATAAAATGAGTCTTTGATAATGTTCACATAAGGATGAATCAAGCCGACAGATTTAGAAATGGAGACAATCTTACGGGGTATATCGATAGCTAGGGCAGTTAAAAAATCAACTTCTCTATCAATCGTGAAAGACTGCTCATCAAAATTAACAATTAGACAAACTTCCTGCTTGGATGGCAGTTTCTCCATATGTAAAATCTGCTGTTTCGTAATTGGAGATTGTAGATTATGATCAGTCGACTCAATCCAATCTGAAACTATTGTTTCAGGATTCAACTTGTTCTGAAGTAGCATCAACTCGTTATGAATCTCTTTACCTTCAGGATAACGATACCAGTCCTTGGCCAGAACGAGCTCAAGCTTTCCAATTAAAAAGTCCAATCTATAGTTCATTTCATTGACCCATAGCAATGAAGATGAGAATTGGGCAATGCCTTTGAGCTGCAATGTTTTCTGAATCTGCAATTGATGTTGGAACTGCTTTTGCAATTCTTTGATTTGGTCCTGAACAACAGAAAGAAGTTGTGTTTGATATTCCTGTAGTGCGTTTCTCACGTTTGGTCTTCCCAATAGAATGCCCACCTTTTCAAAAATAGCAAACTTCTCAGCTGGAGATTGAGCAGAGTTCAAAGTCTTTTTGATTAGCTCAATGATATCGAGTTCCACAGAGATGGATCTGCTGAGGTAAGTTTTTTCAGCATTGGACCACACTCTGAATCCCTCCGGTGTCAAGTTCAAACAATTAACACCCTTAACTATATCGTAAGCGAATGCAAGCTCTTTTGAAAACGTTGTATCGTCAGCATGTAAACTCTTAGCCATTGTATAAACAGATTCAGTGAGTTCATGATGACTGAATCTGAATAATTTGAGAGCTTCTAGACGATTTCTCAATTCACTTGGAGTTGATATTTTTATCGCCATAAACTTATCAGTTCTCTTACGGACTAGTTCTCTAGCCAGACCTATAAAGTCTTTGATAGATCCATCCAGCGTACCCAACACCTGGTTGCACTCATCAACTATGGTATCGAATTCTTGATATTTCAGAGACATAATATCCTCATATTTTAGTAATTCTATGGACTTGGTATTTATGTCTTTACAGATTGTTTCAACAACTTTAAGCGAGCGATCGATTGGGAAAGTGGTAATTCTGAGCTTTTTCAAGTGTACAAACACAGAGTCAACAGCTTCTTTCAGTTTTTCAAAGTTTGGCGCAGAGAGTATTTCACCTATTGGCAAATTATGTAGCAATGAGTTGAACACAACACATGTATTCAAAGAGTCTTGGATACCTGTATCTGATAAAAATGAAGCTGTGGCATGGAATCTTTTTGCACTACGCAATAAGTTCAATGTGAGCTGAATTTCGGGTTGAGATAACTGTTCCTTGATAGAATTCAATGCAACTTCTTTCGAGGCCCAAAAGTTGATGTCTTCTAGTAATGTATCGGAGTTTTCAGGCTCGTGAGTTAAAAGTGCCACGTTATGAACTTGTCTGACCCAATCATTCACTATGGCTTGACAACTATTCAAAAATGTGGAGTCTTCCAGTAGTTCAGGGTCTATCATATCAATATTGATATCTGCCGAGTCATGGTGAGCTGCTATAAGTGCCTTAATTTTAGGGTGTGTCGTAAGGGACAAATTTGGAATTGGGATGTTTTGCTGAAGGTGCTGGAGGGACAATATCAATTCATTGAACTTTTTGTTGGTGGTGCTGATAGATTGTGATGTTGTCAATTGGTTGTCCACCAAGTTATTGAAGTAGGGAACAATACCCATATTGATAAAGGATTTTAGTTGTTCATAGCTTCTGGATTTTGATTTATCTCCCAGTGGGATTTGAGTGACTATGACTTGTGACTTCCAGTGTGAGCTAGAACGTAGCACTCCTCTGGATTTAATTATTATGATTATATTGTCAGCTTCAGTTCTATTATCAAACTCATTCAATAATTGGAAAGGTGGTTGATCATCTGAATCAGAAGTGATGATTGTTAGTAAAAATGTAAAATTGGTGTTTGTTTTCAACTTGAGTACAAAAATGTGGCATACCGTTGTCAGTCTCATTTTTCACAATGAAGATGCTTGATTCTTTATTGCTTTCTATGAATGATCCAAGAAGATCTTTGTATGTTGAGTTAACAAGATCGAAAATTAAGTCATCTGATCTCGAGAGTAGTATTCTTGCGATCTCATTTATATAATCGGCAAGTAGTTTCACATCAAGTGGTTCTGAAGACCCTTGAATTGATTCATCATCAAAAGTCATGATAACCTTGAGTAAAGTATATACAGTTGATGATTGATTTATGTAGAAGTAATGCTGTGTATAACTGGTCAAATGTTTGTTTACATATCTCTTTGGTTTGTGTTGATCTTTGAATACCCAAAATTCTGCGCGCCGAGTTTCCCATACAAAAGGCTCAAAAGACACACTGAAACGGTGCCTGGTTTTACACTCCCCTCCTTCCCGAAGCTACTCGATCAATAGATATACCAGAATAAAGCCATTGAACACAATCCCAGAAAACCCCAATCTCGCAAAATATGGCGACCCACTGAGAAAGACATACGGGCAGACGCCTAGCCTTAACACGTCTTTGGTAGACTAACGCGCTCAGTCACTGGAAACGCGTTTCAAGATTGTGGTCTTTAGTGATCGGATCATCTGACCAGATACAGTGAGTGAATATTGCGATTACGCTTTGTTTTTATGATTTAAAGATAGAAAAAATATGTCAAATAGCTTAATAAGTAAAATAGGGATCAAAGTCATACATCACATCAAACAGTTTCCTTTCTCTCATGTCCAGCATGTTCCCTGTGAATAGCAGCAGTCAATTTTTCATCCAAAGGAGACTGTGGAACTGGGTTCAGCACTTGTCCTAATGCATACTCATTATCGACATCTTCTTCAGTCAACATGAAATCTGTCTTGATTTCAGCATGGAATCTTTCAGGGCCGAAAAAGATAACAAGGAACAAATAACCAAACACGCATCCCATAAAGATACACATGACTTTTCCATAGTCATATGTACCAGCAGCAGCACCCTCCAATGGGAATCTCGAACCTATTTGCGATTCAATGGTAGAAGACGCAGATGATGCCAAGTTACCTAATTGATAAGCAGTACCAGAGATCAAAGTTCTAAGCGAAGATTTAGAACACAACTCAGTCAAATGAATAGGAATAACACCCCATGCACCCATGACTGCAAACTGTAGTAGGAAACCAAAACCCATGACTGAACTTTGATCATGTCTGAAAAAAGTACCATAAAGGAATGCGCCACCCCAAACACAGCAGCATAAGATGGATAGCCTACGTCCTAACAACTCTGATGCTTGACCCCAAAACAAACCACCAAAGCAAGCACCCAAATTAACAACAACGTTCGTCACTGTAACAGCATCAGGGGACAACTTCAATTGCTTTTTCAACATTGTTGGGAACAAATCTTGGGAACCATGGGACATGAAGTTGAAACCAGACATCATCAGAATCAAATAAATCAACAATGGCCACTCGTTTTTGAAAGTTTCTTTCAATTCAGACCAAAATGTAATCTTCTTCATACCTTCCTCTTCTAACGAAATTCCTTGGTCCTCTAGTTCTTGAACACGTTGATTATGTTGACGTTTAGCTTCGGATAATTCTTGGAAATACTCCAATTCAGGGAAAGTTAATCTCCATAGTAATAAGATGAATGGTGGACCGGCTGAGAACCAAAACAAAGATTGCCATGGCTTTGAAGTTGTTTCAAAAGCTCTGTAAAAGATAGTAGCAAATATGTAACCCAAATTATAACCAGGCAAGAAGATACCGGATAAGAACCCTCTTGACTTTTGAGGAGCATCTTCCAAAGCAGTAGCAGCAGCCAAACCATAGCAACCACCCATGGCAATACCAAACAATGATCTAACACCCAAAAATTGTCTCAACGTTGTAACAAACCCAGTGGCAATCTCCAAAGCAATAAATAACGTATAACATGCAATCAAAGGCCATTTTCTACCCCATCTATCACCACAATAACCAAATATAACAGCACCAACAGATCTCAACATAAGAACCAAAGTTAAACCCCAAGTCACCGAAGTTATATTAACGTTCAATGATTCAGCAATACTTGATGCAGAGACAGAGACACAGAAAAAATCCATGGCATCGATGGTCCAAGCAAGAAATCCATGAGCGAAATAATTCCAGTGATGTAAGCTCATAGCCTGAATGGCTGGCATTGGGTTCAAACTCTTGATTGAAGTTTTGCCATTTTTTTGGAAAATTGGAGGATCGAGTAGTGTGGTGATTCTAGTCTTTAGGTAATTGGTACAGTTAGCTAATGATAAATCAGGTGGATTATGTGACCTTCTTTGAGTTGCTGTTGCTGTATGGTCATAATCTGTCTTTGAAGTGACACTCTCAGACGCTTCTGAGTGTCCTGTTCTGATTGACGACATTGATGAAATTTATAAATTTATAGTTCTCGAAATCAAAAGCTGTCTATGTATATCTAACTTTTTAGCTTAGAAACTTATGCGAGACTTGTAATTTTATGATATAGAGTGGCTGCTGAAGAGTACCACCAAAACAGAAAATATATCAAGGGAATGGCTGCTGAATTTATACTGAAAAGAAGATCCCGAGCAATGAAGCAAAAGGCAAATGAGGGCGCCGCCGGAGTTGACCCTGGGCCCCACTGCGAGAAATGTGGGGAAGAAAGGCGCCCCGCGAACAAGCGGTGATCCAGCATTCAGCCGTGCGGTGCTTCCTGGCTGCCTCAGAGAATAACCAGAATAACCCGCTTGCCAACAAGCAAGAGATCCATCCGTCCAAGCTCTTTTGTCTACTAGACAGGAGGGCTGCTTCAAACATAGAGTCTTGAATTAGGGGTCTCGTTGAGGGTGCTTGGGCGATGAGGGTACGGCAGATTGCTCATTACACATATCAACGCTACTGAGGGAAGATAATCCAGTAGAGAGAGAGAGACGAGCGTATCATCTCAGAAGAGGTGAGCATCAACAGTATCAACAGTCAACAGCGTAGCAAAACAGCAGCAAGACAAGGTGGAGTCGTCCAGCAAGGTTGATGTGACTGTGTGTGTCTCCTTTGAAAGAGGGCAGACCGGTCCGGGTTGTTGGGTTCGTTGCACTTTCCGAGATGGTCTTGGCCCAGAGATCTTCTGAGGGGAATGGGGTCATCGCTAAATATCGGCAAAGGTGGAGGCTACAGCCGGGTAGTAACTTTTATTGGATTGGAATCACCAAACACTTTATGGTCGGCTCTTATTGGATCTTCTGCAGATCACAGCATATAGAGTTTACTCGTTGGAGTAATAGTTTAACACTTTTAATTTCGCTCTTATATATACAGGAAGATTGTAACTATGTAGTTTTAGGCAAATATCCGACTTCTCACGGGACAGTGTCAGAAGGCGCACTTCCCAGCTTGTCGGATATCTCAAAGTCAGCGAATTTATACCTGCATGATCTTGAGAGTCATTCATTAGTGGAACATTTTCATAATTATTCTTCATTCATATAAGCATTTCCAAACTGGTCCGTGGCCAGATTCACCACCAGTTTTCGAAAACACCACACCACTCAAACAAATTCTCTCCAATTTATCCGACATAAGAGCACTTATTGGGTCCACATATTCTTTTAAGAAATGTGATAAGCATACACATAATGGCTGGAAACAACTCTCATTGAAACAACAATCACTATCATCACCTTCTTTTAAATGTGAAATGGTGGAAAACAAAGAACTGTGGAAATTCCAGTACCTGTCAAACATCGGATACTTCAAACAATCTAGATCATGTTCTTTAACCAACCTTTGTGATAGACAGTAACCAGCTGGTCCAAATAACATCGGTGCTGTGATATCACGAGTGTATCCAACCAATCCGTCATAATACTGGTGCGTCATTAAGTAAGTATCAAATAAACGGAAATACATAGTGCAATGCTCGCATTGGCATCCATTCCAAATCAGATCAGACATCAATTGCTCGTAACATGCTAACGTTTCAATGAAATGTGGTGCAATTAAAGTTCGTAGTCCTTTCAAGTTTGGTAACACCTTCCCATACATATCCCTTCTCTTGACATAGTTTCCTTCAAACCCATTGCCCATGTTGAAATCTTGAGGTGGAGTGTGTCGTATGGATAAGTATTCCAAGCTTTCATTATTAGCTAGGTGTTTTAAAAAATCAGTAACACAGTAATCAAATTTCTCAGAATAGTTATGGTCTCTGTGCTCGGTATGTTGAATAACCGCTAATCTTTTTAAACATAACTGCTTCGATGAGAGAAGATTCTCTGTGAAAAACTCACCTAAGCAATCACAAGCCATGTTATCGCAACCCAAAAAGATCTCAAGTTCTTTCAAACATGAAAGGTCTACAAGAGATAGAAATTTCTCATTAAGTTCTCTGCATACTAGATTGTAATCATTAAATCCATGATAGTGGAAAATCTTCAAGCTTTTCAACTTGAATTTCTGGACTACTTTCAATTCATTTATTATCAAGTTTAAAAATCCAATAGTTGCTGCTTCGTTATTGAAAGTTAAAGAGGTGATATTGTGCATCGATCTCAAAAACTCATCTTCAGATTTTGGTAGTTTCATCTTGTTGTCATCTAACGTATGAACAACAATTTGAGTTGTAGCTGGATGAAGATGATTCAAGTGATTTATATCATAAAGATCCAAGGTTTGAAGCTTTTTCAAATTTTTGTATTCTTCCAAGGTTAGTCTGATTGATTTACTGGCATTCAAAATCTCAATCTTTTTCAAGTTGATACATTTCGATTTCATCAGAGTAAACAGTTCTTGATTTATGCACTTGTTATCTTCTTCATTTGATCCAACAATCAATATCTCTTCAACAAACTCCAATAGCTCGGTATTCAATTCCAATGACTGTAGAAGAACTTCCTGTCGAGTATCATAGATGGCTTTATTCGTTGAAGGCTTAACCAGTGGATTTATAGATCTTCCGATAATTGTATAATCAGAATTGGTAAATGATGTGTTTGGTTTCAATAAAGCTGATTCGGTGAAAACTAACCTCTTGTAAAGAAGAGGCTGTACCAATGAATAGAATCGATAATTAGTGACCAGCAAATCAACTTTTGACTGCTGAGGAAGCAACGAGACGATGCTTTCTAAAATAGTGTCCGGCAAATCTTCAAACTTGAATGTCATATTTCTAAAACACTGTCGCAACACAACAACCAGTATGGATGCTTTGATACCACTCAACTCACTATCAAACCCAGCTCATCTTGACCCCATTCTATTGAAAAATCATCAGACTTTGAACTCCAAATTGTTGGGTGTGTTTCAAGGCAGTGCCCTAGTTATGTTGCACAGCCGTAAACACGGGGACTTAGGAACAAAAGCGGACTTTTGCGGTACATCTGGTGATGATGCAGTGCATGATATATTTGCCATAGAGGTAGATTGGAAGACTGCTGTTTGGTTGGTTACACGTGTATAAGTTTTAAATGATACAAAATGGTAACTGATGAAGACCGAGTCATAACTCATCAACCAAAAGGAGAAGGTTCTTTCACTTACCCTATAACATCGGTCAAACATTTCAATCATCATGAAGACGCCTTCAGAGACAACTATCAGTCTGAAGAATCACCTTTGCTTGAAAATCAACTTTATGAAAATAGAAGCAACCTGAGATCCAGATCCAGTCTTTCAGAGTTTTCATTAAGATCAGTGAACAATGCCATTGGCAAACTAACTAGAGAAATAACCAGATTTCCTACCAATTTTTTCAGGTCTCATCATGCGCAACCCAAATCCACACAGATTCAATACTCAGTTTTCAAATCTGCCCCGGATATCCAACCTGTTAGAATCCTTCCAATTGGGGGTTATCTAGACTCTGGACCAGTCACAAAAACCCAGTTCAACGAGCTGGTCAACGATGCCATTCACGCTATGGACGTTGATGGAATTAAACCATCCATGATAAAAGCAGGATCATCTGGCTCATACTTCATTTTCAACATAAGAAGAGAAATCGTGGGAGTATTTAAGCCTCAGGATGAAGAACCATACGGACCACTATCACCAAAGATGACAAAATGGATACATAGAAACTTCTTTCCTTGCTTTTTCGGTAGATCATGTCTTATTCCAAACACCGGTTACATCGCTGATAGTGCAGCTAGTCTTTTAGATCGACAGTTACAGACATATATTGTTCCATATACCGATACCGTTGGTATCTCATCAGACACTTTCCATTACCCTTTGTGGGAGAGACTCGCCAACAAGGTAAACAAAGTGGAGAGACCAAGAACCAAGGTTGGTTCCTTTCAGTTGTTCATAGATGGATACATGGGTGCTGATGAGTTTTTCAGTAGATATCCCTTACCTGACCAGAGAAGCTGGACCTTCTCAGAAAGATCATATGGTAGCAGTAATGATGGTGATGAAGTTTACGATGATAATATAGGTTACCAGTTTGAGTGGAACGAAAAGACATTGAGGAGCTTGAGAGATGAACTTGAGAAACTAGTCATTCTAGACTTCCTAATTAGAAATACAGATAGAGGTTTAGACAATTGGATGCTAAAAGTGGACTGGAGTGATCAAAATGATCCAAAACTCAAGATTGGAGCCATTGATAATGGTCTCTCGTTTCCTTGGAAACATCCCAATGAATGGAGATCATTTCCCTTTGGTTGGTTGTATCTACCAGTATCACTGATTGGACAACCTTTTTCAGCAAAGACCAGAAAACATTACTTGTCACTGTTAGCATCACCCAAATGGTGGGAAGACACTTCCTCTTTACTACGAGAAATGTTTAGTAGAGATCCTAGTTTCAAAGAGAGAATGTTCAAAAAACAGTTAGCCGTTTTGAAAGGCCAAGCTTGGAATGTTGTGGAGACTTTGAAAAATCCAATTGAAGGACCTTTGGATCTAGTGAGGAAAGGAAGAGTGTTAGTGAAAGATGAAGAAATAGAAATTCCATTCACTAGCCCGATTCCCGAGCTCACTAAAGCAATGGAGACGCCAATATTAGGACACAACTCTTCCCCGCAGGTTACTCGATTTCAACGAATTCTTGAAGATGAGGAGCTAGGATTGAATGGGACAGAGCAGGTAGTTAATGATGATAACGGTCATGAAGAATCTCCCTTTGATATAGCACAGGATCTTTCAAGCTTGGATCACAATCTTCAAGAAAACTGGGATTTGCTGCTAACTGGGAAGACTGGTCAAATCAACAGAAGTGTACTACCAAGAATTGAAGGAGACACAGAAATTATATTGAATCTCCACTCATCGAGTGAACCGTCAAGACCGGCCAATGAGGCCTCTCCATTTGAAAGTACTACTAGTGGTGGTAATGTTTCCACCGGTGCTGACGATGTTTTGGGTATTAATCTAATCTCTCCAAGTACTAAGGTTGTGATCATTGAAAGGTTGATACCAGTTCATGGAAAACCTCCAGTCTTTACTTGCTGTTAGCCGAATGTAATTATTATTTACCAACTTTTTGTATGGGGCTAGCAGCGGCTATCAGCTTTAACAGGCCTCCCGGATAAGCAGTTCTCAAAGCTGATATTTTTACCCCGAGTAAAATTTTCACACTTGTCAAACCTGATGAGTCGGCACTTTCTCTTTCTGTATGACTATTTCGATAACAAAATCATGATCAATGCTTCTTAAGTGTATATATGTTGATGATGACCATATGGTTCACATTCTAAAGAACGTAAATTAATCAACAACCGTCTAAAAAGGGTCTGCAAGCAGAGAAAAAAACACATCAGCACCACTATCAATAGCAATATCAACAATACAAGAGAAAATAGTGAAAAATAAAACCAATAGAGCAAAGAATGACAATCTCATCATCAAGAATACCAGAACCACTACCAAGTCGAGCACACAAACTACTTTCGGTGCAATCACACGTTGTTCATGGATACGTGGGTAATAAGGCAGCTACGTTCCCATTACAAACATTGAACTGGGATGTTGATGTGCTGAACTCGGTTAACTTCTCAAACCATACTGGATATGGTAAGTGGACTGGCACCGCTGTTGACGGGGACACGATAAAAGAAACATACCAAGGTTTAAAAGATATCAATATGAAATATGATGCTTTACTTACTGGGTATATCCACGGTGCTGAATCTGTTCAAGCTACAGGTGAGATGTGCATCGATCTAAAGACCAAGAGTCCTGACGCGTTGTGGCTTTTGGATCCAGTTATGGGTGATGAAGGCCAATTATACGTTAGTGAGAGTGTGATTCCTGTTTATAGAGATATTCTTAAAAGTCGCAAAGTTGACATCATCACACCCAACCAATTCGAATTAGAATTGCTACAGGATCAAGAAATAACGGACAAAGTTAGCTTGAAAGCTGCATTATCAAAAATCCACGAAGATTGTGGCATCAAGCACGTTGTCATCTCATCATTAACGCTGACAGCGGAACAACTGGGCATTGAAGTCAAGAGCAAGGACTCAATACTTTGCTGTATTTCTTCAATCGATTTAAAAGATCCAATAATGTTTGAAATCGAGAAATTGGACTCGTATTTTACTGGAGTTGGTGATTTGTTTTCTGCTTTGCTCTTGGATAGGATGTTTAAATATGGCGATATAGTTTCATCCACAAATCAGGTATTGAGTGTGATGTCGAAAGTCTTATATGTTACAAAACATCTATCAACCACCCTTGGCAAAAATGTCCAGTCAAAAATTGGAGATTTTGAAACCATGAAGCAATCTGAGCTTCGAGTGGTTGAGTGTAAAAACTTCTTCAATGATCAGGATGAGTTTTACGAACCTATTGTGTTATTGCGTTGATACTAATAAAGAAAAAAGCAAGGTAACTAGGTGTATAAATAAATATTTTTTTGGAAATCATGTCTTTATCCGATTCAAAGAACCTCAAGCCGTAGCTATCTAGTTGACTTGTAGAACTTGCTTGTATGAATAAGTGAATGTATTCCGCTCTCTGGTTGAATTGGCTGGATTAATAATCTCATAACTGTGGCGGCTGACGAATCTTCTTGCACTGCCGGCTTCTCATCCATTGCACGTGACTAACCACAAATTACTGTGGCGGGCATCTGATCTATATTTCACTTCTTGGTGGGTAAAGAGGAAAACTTTTCAGGATGACAAAAGTACATCAATTCAAAGTATTTATTGCAATTATGTTGATGTTTTTCTTTCTGAAATGTAAAATTTATATAGATTATATCTTAATTTAGACTTAAAATCAAAAAAAATGTTGACTCCTCACGGTGGTATTTTACAAGACTTAATAGAAAGAGATCTTCCAATCAGATCCGAATTATTGAATGAAGTTGACACTTTGAAGTCACTTGATTTGACCGACCGTCAAATTTGTGATTTGGAATTGATCTTGAACGGTGGTTTCTCTCCATTAACAGGTTTCCACAACCAAGCTGATTACGAAAATGTTGTCGCTAACATGAGATTGGCTGATGGTACCGTCTGGACCATTCCAATCACTTTAGATTTATCTCACGAAGATGCTTCAGCTTTACAACCAAACGAAAGAGTTGTTTTGAGAGATCCAAGAGATGATGCTCCATTGGCCATCTTAACTGTTGAAGATGTCTACAAGCCAAACAAGGAAATCGAAGCTAAGAAGGTCTTCAGAGGTGACCCAGAACATCCAGCTATTAGATACTTGTTCGATACCGCAGGTGAATATTACGTTGGTGGTTCTTTACAAGCCATTGCTTTACCAAAGCATTACGACTATACCGAATTGAGAAAGAACCCAGCTCAATTAAGATCTGAATTCGCTTACAGACACTGGGAGAAGGTTGTTGCTTTCCAGACCAGAAACCCAATGCACAGAGCCCACAGAGAATTGACCGTTAGAGCTGCTAAAGATAAGTTATCCAACTTGTTGATTCACCCTGTTGTTGGTTTAACCAAGCCAGGTGATATTGATCACCACACCAGAGTTAAGGTTTACCAAGAAATCATCAAGAAATATCCAAACGGTATGGCTAAACTTTCCTTGCTACCATTAGCCATGAGAATGGCTGGTGACAGAGAAGCTGTCTGGCACTCCATCATTAGAAAGAACTATGGTGCCACTCATTTCATTGTTGGTAGAGATCACGCTGGTCCAGGTTCCAACTCTCAAGGTGTTCCATTCTATGGTCCTTACGATGCTCAAGATTTAGTTGAAAAATTCTCTAGAGAATTAGAAATTGAATTGGTTCCATTCAGAATGGTTACCTACTTACCAGACGAAGAAAGATACTCTCCTATTGACTTGGTTGAGTCCGGTACCAAGACCTTAAGTATCTCTGGTACTGAATTAAGAAAGAGTTTGAGAGATGGTACTGAAATTCCAGAATGGTTCTCATACCCAGAAGTTGTCAAGATCTTGAGAAACTCTCACCCACCAAGACCTCATCAAGGTTTCGCTTTGTTCTTGACAGGTTTACCAAACTCCGGTGTCAGTGCATTATCATACGCTTTACAAGCTACTTTCAACCAATTTGATGGTTCCAGACACATTACCTTAATAGATGCAGAATCTGTTCCAAAACAATCTGTTCCATTTGTTGCTGCTGAATTAGTCAGATCTGGTGCTGGTGTTATCATTGCCAACGGTGAAGAAGTTTACTCCACCAAGGAAGCTGCTGATTTGAAGAAAACCGTTTCCAAGAGTGGTTCTTTCATCACTGTTTCTATTGAAACTCCAAAGGATGTGTGTATTGCTAACGATAGATCAGGTTACTACAAGTCCGAAAACGCTGCTGTTGCAGCTTACGAATTCCCAGAGTCTGCTGAAATCAAAACCAACTTTGCTGAAGAACCAATCAATGTTGGTATTCAAAAGATTGTGTTATACTTGGAAGAACAGGGTTTCTTCAAGTTCTAAATTGTGGTGTGTAGTTTAATAAAATAAAAAAAAAAAGAGCGATGGATTTTGTTCTACTTACTATATTTATATTTCATCATTTTGTTTTATCCCGTTCTATATGATATATATTTTGTATAAACTAATAATGGTTACGTTACTATAAAGACTTTAGTAGTTCAGTATGCTTTTTGCCCAATCGGCCACAATCACACCAGCTGACGTAACTCCAGGCTGTCTGCCAATTGGCACGGATCCCTGGGTCGTGTGCATGCCAGTTCTAGGAGCCATGTCAGTGGAAACAAACAAAACAAAAATTGTTGTTGAAATAAGTCAATTTGCCAACAATTTGAAATTACTAATATCAATCAAACTGCTTCTTTGTACGCTATACCAACAGACGTGAAAGGAGTAACTGGTCTTATTCATCACACTTCAGGTTTGTCACGTATTACACGCTTCCACACCCTTCTCACTCAAAAATTGCCTAATAAGGGCCCTCACACACAATTTTTCAATAGCCAATATCGCGATCTAGTACAAAATGTCTGACGTTCAGTACTACTTCATCAACGGTAAGATATCCACCTGCCGTCGTTGTAAGAGAAAGAGAACCTTGGATGAAGATCCGGATCATTTGCAGTTCAAGACATGTTTCAGATGTCGTATGATTGAAAGAGATCAGAAGAAGATCAACCAGGCAAAGAGAAAATTGGCCATTGATCCAACAGCTATCATTAGTAGGAGACCCGCTGCCTTTGAGCCAGAACCTTCTGGTTACGTTGAAGTTGCTTCTTCCGGAAGTTACCATTATACTCAAGAAACCCCTGTGATTACTACAAATGTTGGGATCTCCAATCCTGGTGTTGTCACAGTTGCGCCCAATGGAACAACATCCGTGTATGGTAATACTTCAAACGTTGTCGATATGAACGCCACCCCTACACCATCAACAGGAAACCTGGATGCCTTGGGAGTTCAAGCCATGTCGGCTGTCAATGAGTCTCACCCTGCCGGAAAACCTGTTGATTCGGCTATATATAATGAGCCATTGTATAACTTCAACATATTGAGTATCGATCCAAAGTTGAACCCACTAACACTACCTGATGAGCAACAATACTTAATTCAAAATAACTACCTGGCAAAGCTTTTGGGTGATCAACAAACAATCCCACAGCTACCTCAGTTCTCAAATGGGTTTTTCATCGCACCAGGACAATGTCTAAGTTGTTTAGGAAACTTAAAACAGCGTCAGCTAAGTTCTCAAATGTGTGACAATTGTGCTTCTAGAGAATCTGTTGTGAAGTCTTTTGATTACTATCTAACTATCTTGAAACTCAATAGCACCATGGATATGAATAAGGTCATCCTGATGACTAACATTTCTGTTGATAGCTTATTAAAATCTTTAATGAGTGCTGATAGATCTCCTACCAATATAATGAACAAAATATACGACAAGTACATTGTTCCAATCAACTATGTTACTGGTGCAGAATTCACATATATCACTACTCCTAGAGATTCTAATGTTGGTATATATAAAAGGTTTTTGAAATGTGTTCAGGATATAGTTAGCAGCACCCTTGTGAATGATGAAAACATCGATCCTGAAGCACTAGCACTTTATGGAGACTCGGATCAAAAGCTCAGCTTCCCTTCCACCTTGATTAGATGTGGGTCACTAATATGTATTTCCTATGATATTGACACGGGTGATTTGACCTTGAGTTACACTCACAAAGTTCACCGTTGATCCTGTGTCTTTCGTTCCACCTTTTTTACAAAAGAATTGATTGTTTTCCTTATATACTGTATATTATAGTACTATTTTTTTTCTGATGAATCGATATTGAGTTATATGGTACGTAAATCTTTTTTTTGACATTAAAAAATTGTATACTTATGAAAGAATAGAAAGTGTGTGTAGAACAAAATTGTAAAAAAACGTGAATGCAGGGATATGAATCACTTCAAGCACATATGGAGTAGATTGTTTCAAAGCAGCTGATTAGATGTCATTGTTGTAAAATATCTTGGTGATATTACTAGTAATTCCATTGTATTTTGTATCGGATGATCTATATCTGGAAGCGTAGAAATCATTATCTCTTATAGAATTGGAGGCAATTTTATTTGGGGTTCCAGGTCTGAGTAAGATACTTATTCTAGGGATTGCGTCTCGGATACAGGACTCATCTAAGTATTCACTTAGGTCTTCGACCTGGACACTTTTTTCTAACAAGATTGCAGCCAAACCGGCCACAATGGGACTTGCCATTGAAGTTCCCGAAAGTGTCATCCTCTCATTATAATCATCAGTGTTTGACAAACTTACGACATTAAGACCACTTGCAAACATATTGACACATCTTCCCCAATTTGAGAAACTGGCAATCTTATCCTTACTTTCATCTATTGCACCCACCGTGTAAGCATATCTGGATCCAGCAGGTGAAGTATTACAGGCATCTAGGTTTGAATTACCTGCAGCAACAACCATGAACAAACCAGACTCAGAAGCAGCCTTAACAGCATCATCTAAAACGGGGGATTTGGCAGCACCTAAGGACAAATTAGCAACACCTGGAACCCCTGAGCTTTTCCTATGGTTCACTGCATACTCAATCCCTGCTATAACCGAGCTCAAAGTACCTTGTCCATATCTGTCCAAGACTTTTATGGACACCATATTCACCTCTTTGGCGACACCATATGTAGTAGATCCAATCACACCAGCAACATGAGTTCCATGACCGACATAGTCCACATTCTTCAAATCATCAGAGAAATTTGGGCCTAAATAAGCACGACCTTCAAACTGTGGATTTTCAGTTGAAACACCGGTATCGATGACATAGACAGTGACACCATCTCCCATAAAATCTGCATCGTAGTAATAGTCCTCATTTTCAGAAGAAACAGGGCCCTCTTGTGATAGTCTTACCAAATGACTAGGTGCCTCATTTTGAATCTTGATGTTATCAAAGGCTTCGAATATTATATCTGGAGTAACACGAGAAACCAATGGGTTGCTGCCTATTCTTCGAATCACATCTTTTGAAAATTGTCCTGCAAAACCTTCGAATCCACCAAATGAGATGATCTTATGAATACCTTCTCTAATGTGTCCCGAAGCACTGCGAACTGTATCATCTTGCAAGCATAGCTTCTCTGTGGTCTTTGGGTCTTTCATCTCTATGAAGTATCTGTCATTCCCCACGAGCTTAGAACCTTTGTAAAGATCGATAACTGTAGCTTCCGCAATATTGAGTAGAACTACTAATGATATTATACAATTGATCAAAATTAGGGGATTCATCATTCTGAATAGCATGGTGCTTTAAAATGGACTTTGGAGATGATGTATATACTGAGTAAATGGGTGTGTAAAGAATGGGTTTTGAATATAAGCAAAGTTTTAATATGATTTTAGGTAGACAATAAAGAAATACAGAGGAAACTTGCTGACTATAAGATCATGAAGGTAAAAGGTATAAAAAGGATACAAGGCATTTTCTAAAGGGAACAGCGTTTATCGCGCTCCTAACAAACGCATCAACTTTGGATATCAACACACTATTGTCTTCAACTAATAGGTCATTAGTAATAAATATACAAGCGAAAAGGCAGCAAAATAAATCAAAGTGCAAAAATTATGTTAATTGATATATACAGTATAATGAGAGATCAAATGTAAAAGGGAAATGTCCAAGACAAATTAAAAAATAGAGACAAGACAAAGGCTGGAAACACCTCACCTTAAACACCTAATCTTTGGCAATAACCAAAAAATGAGAATCATATAACATGAAAGGGTAAAAACAAAACAAAAAAAACAAAAAATTAAATAAAATGCAAATTCAGTAAAGTCACAGGACTGTAATTTGAAAATAAATGTGGAAGAAATTCGTATAGACATGTAGATTATTCATTGAGATATCATTTCAAATGAGACAAAACATTCTGCTTGTCTTCAGAAGAAAGCATGGCAAGAATCTCACCTAAACCTTCTGAGGTACTCTTGAGATCAGACTTGAATAATCTTGCCAAGTTCTGCTTGACAGCATCACCCTTCAGTCTCTTCAAGTTGTTATCCAAAACCTTGTGATTTTCTTCAATCCAAAGAGCGACAGCTTGATCATCAGTTTGATCCAAACTGCTTGGATACCAGGAGTTCAATCTTGAGACAGTTTCTAATCTGTTTGTAGTCTCAGAGAGCAAGTGGCTACTGATTCTCTTGAGTAAATATTCTTCATTCAATCTTCTTCTAGCTCTCCAGAAGAAGAAACGTCTAGATTCAGACCATTCTAATTCCTTTCTGATAACACCCTTGGCTAACATACGACCAGATCTATCATGCAAGTCAGCAAATTGAACTGAAATTTGTGCGTAAATTGGTAATAATTTATCTTGTCTTTGTTCCAATTGCTTAGTCAAAGAAGATTTCTCTTCTTCGCTAATGGACTTGTCAGACAACTTCTCCTTCAATTCCATACAAGCTGGATCTAATCTGTTCATGGTGTCAAGAAGCTTTGGCTTTCTGTACTTGATACCAACAATACCAGCTGGTTCCAAAACACCACCTCTTGATTCGACGTCGGCGTACATTTCCATCATTTCTGGATTGATGGTTGGGTCAACAACAACCCAAGCACCACCACGTAATTCACCAGTTGGAGGAATGTAAGTGAAAAGAGGCTGTTTGAAATCAACTAGAGCATCAACAATATAAGCACCGTATTTCAAAATCTCATTGTACATGTCACGTTGACCACCAGAGAAACCTCTCCAATTAGTCATAATCATTAATGGTAATTGTTCACCATTGTTGAAATCGTTAATAGCTTGAGCGGTCTTGAAAGCGGTGTTTGGATGCCAAACTTGACCAGGTTCATTGATCAAAACTTCGGTGGAGTCTGGGTTGGCTGGATCGGCTGGAATCAAGTTTTCAACTGTTTTAGTTTCAACAGCGATAACACCCATTGGGATACCACCCAATCTTGCTCTACCAACAACAACACCCTTAGCCCAACCAGAAAGAGTTTCTTGGAAAGAATCTTTATCGAATAAACCAGATTCAAAACCATCTTCTGATTCTTTACCTTCGATCATCCATCTGACATCGTATGGTTCATTCTTGGTTGGCTTGTAGTCAACTGTTCTGTCCCACTTATCTTCAGATTCCAAAATTGGAACCGGAGCACCTCTCTTTGATGGAATGTATGATAACCATTCCATAATTTTTTGAACACCGGCTAAGTCATCCTCAGCAGTCAAATGAGAAACACCGTTCTTGTACATGATTTGAGTACCACCTAATTGTAAGTTGGAGGAGTAAACTTCTCTACCTAAGACATTGTTAATGGATGGGGCACCAGTCAAAATGATAGGTTGGCCTTCAACTTGGATGGCTCTTTGACCTAATCTAACCAAGTAAGCACCAATACCAACAGATCTACAGGTAACCAAAGTAATAGTGAAAATGTCCTTGTATGCTCTAGAAGTTGCACCAGCAATAATACCAGAACCCTTCAAACATTCAACACCAAGACCATCTTCAGCACCAATAATGGCGGTGATCATGTGTCTTTCTTCACCGTTTTCAACAATTCTTTCAGTAACAACAGAAGAGAACTTACCATTCTTAGCCAATTCGGCCTTGTCGGCACTGGTCAAGTAAAGGTATGAGAAACCCTTGCTTGGATCCTTAGCATCGTTCCAGTTGACCTTGTAGTATGGTAACAGTTCTTCAGCAATTCCAATTCTAGCACCGGAGTTGGCAGACAAGAAGATTCTTGGAATACCTAATTCTCTTGCTAATCCAGTAACCTTGTCAAAGAATTCATCTTCCTTGGTACCGAAAGAACCAATCTTGTAAGTGATATCATTAGCAACAATGATGAAACTTCTACCCTTTGGATATTCTGGAGTCTTGGCAGTGACCTTGAAACCAACCATACCAATGCTATTAGCACCAGGTTCTCTTTGAACTGATGTTAATTCACCAGAGTCATCAATGATCAACTCGGAGTATGAGAAGAATTCATCAGTAACCTTGATACTAGAATCGTATAGTTTCCATTGGGATAATAAAGCTTGTTTGAATAATTCAGGGAAATCATAAACATAGGTGGTACCTAAACTGTGAGCCTTTTGTCTCTTTGGTTGTAACCATTCCTTGGTTGGATATGGAGTAGAGATTGGTCTCAAGTGCATAGAACCTGGAAGACCAATGGACTTGAAAATCCATTCACCAGTAGTGTTCTTCTCTTCAATATACATCTCAGATTTGACAACATAACCACTGACATTGTTGATCATAGCTCTCAATGGGAATGGAATACCGGTTTCTGGATCAGTACACATGATTCTGATTTCAGCACTGGTGACCTTCAATCTCCATAATCTTCTACCAAATCTTTCTAAGAAACCACCAAATGCGTTTTCGACATCTTCAGGAGTAACGTTGAAAACAGCTGAGAAGTTGATGAAAATATGGTTCAAATCGGTGTTTGAAGTGTCAATAACTTCCAATGCATCCAAAATATCAGACATTAATCTATGAGCCTCAGAAATCAAGTACTCAGAGATGGTAACATCATCTCTAATAGATCCAGTTCTGATAATACCTCTAGTGAAGTATCTCTTATCGACACCAGATGAGTTCTTAGCAACAGCTTCGTAAACGTGAATGTTTCTGTTGTTGGTTGGAACAGGCTTGATGTTGAAGTTAGATAATCTGACTAATTCTAGTTGGAAAGCAAGAGCTGGTTCAATGTGTCTGATAACTTGATCTTCACTGTACTCACTAGCTTCAGAGGTACTCTTGAAAGTGTAATACTTTGGATAAGCACCGGCTTTATCGTTGAAAACAAAGGTTAATCTTCTGATAGCAGATGTATGCAAAGCATTCTTGTTATCTTCAACAATCTCGTTCATCTTTTCTAAAACCTTCAACTCATCGGTGTAACCATCAGTGGAACCAATGAACAGGTTGAAAACATTAATCATTGCGGCAGAAGTTGATTTTGGAATTGCTTCTAAACCCTTCAATAAAGCTTCTTCAGCTTCATCCAAGTGTTGAGCAGCAGCAAGAATACCAGTTCTCAATGGTTGAGTATCATCCTTGTTGATCAAGAATGTTAAGTCTGAAACAGACAATGCTCTGTTGACAGATGGGGTAGATTTGCTTCTCACGGTTTGTGGGACAGCATTGTATGCAGCAGTTGATAATCTTGGTAGTTGGAACTTCCATTTAGCAATTGGAATTGAAGAAGCTTCAGTTGGCTTATCATGAGCAACATCAGTGACAGAGTAAGCTCTGTATGCTCTTCTGATATAAACTTCAGCAGCAGCAGAAGCAACCCAAGGATCGGAAGAGGCTAAGAATTGAGTTAAAACATCAAAAACAACGTATTTAGAGTCAATGACATCTTGAATAACTTGAGTATCTGGTAATCTATGTTCAGAACTACCTTCACCGTATTTGGTCTTAACAACTGAACTCTTCAAAATGTGTTCTAATTGGTCACATCTTTCTTTGATTGAAGGCATTGAACATTGAATCAAGATTTCTCTAGCTTTTAAAGTGGCCTTAGCAGTAGCTCTGGTGTCTAATTCAACAATCTTCTTCAATGGAACTTTGAAAGCTTCAACAGCTTGAGGAGAATCTTGTAAAGTTGGTTGATACATGTTCAAAACAGCAATGATAAAGTTGTTCTTAGCATTGATTCTGGAATGGGACAAGACAATAGAGATAACCTTTGATAAGTCATCCTTGTTTTCATCTCTCAGCTTCAAAATAACATCATCTTCTCTGGTATTTGGACCAGCAAACAATGATTCAACTCTGTAGTAATCTTCCATCAAGTTAACAAACACAGAATATTCATGAGCAGATAAACCACTCTTGTACTTTTCAGCAATTTGAGCTAATGGTTCAATAATTTGTCCAAACAATGGATCAGCATCTTCTTCTTGTTGTGCCTTTTCAAACAATTTCAAAACTTGCTTTGCTGGGAATTCAGCACCTCTGTTTTGAGTTCTCTCAATCAATTCAGTCAAGTTTGTGTTCAACTTGGCTGGGATTCTTGAGTGTAAAGCAGAAATTTGGTTAGCCCACTCAGAATATGGTAATTGTGGGTTTCTTAAAACCTCAATCAATTCAGAAGTGGTGGAGTTCATAACAACAGAGTTGTCAAAACCGGCCAAGATGTTGGTCAAAACCTTAAGAAGTTTTTGGTAAACATGAACAGGTTTGGTACCATCAACGGATGGTAAGCCATAATCTGGTAAGGTACCTTCGAATGGTAAAGCATGCTTAACCTTTGATGAATCATCCAAAGCTAAGATAGCCAAGATATCACCAGCATTGACAGAAGAACCTGGTTGTTTCAAAACTTGAACAGTACCATTTTCTTGGGCAATCAAAGGCATACACATCTTCATAACTTCAACTTCAGCAAATGGTTGACCAACCTTAATATGTTCTCCGTCTTCAACCAAATACTTGATCAACTTACCAGGAGATGGGGTTCTCAATTGAGTTGGATCATTTTCAACTTCCAATAAACAAGTTTTACCATCAACTGAAAGTCTAGTAGCACTAACTTCTTCTTGCCAGTAAATGGTTCTAGTCTTACCACCTAGAGCAACAAGCAATGAACCGTCACTCAATGGTTTGACATTAGCGACACATCTTGAACCGTTAATGAATAAAGTAAAGACATCGGTTCCTGATTTGGCAACGGTGAATTTGTACATCACACCTTCGTAGATGAATTCGACATTGAAAATAGTCTTCAACAAGTCTTTGGATGGGACGCGACCTTTTTCTAAAGAGGAAGTGTACTCCTTTCTACTTTCTTCACTTTGAATGAATGCTTTTGTAATAGCACCACAAACAACAGCAATGTTTGGATCTGGTCTTTCAGCAGTCAGTTTCTTAGAGATCAACTCATCTAACCAACCGGTAGTGATGGTGTTATCTTCAAAAGCTGGAGTTTCTAATAATTTAATCAAATATTCAACAGTGGTTCTGAAATCACCTCTAATACTCAACTCTTTCAAAGCAACAACCATATGCTTTCTAGAAGCTTGTCTGTTTTCTCCAAATGCAAAGATATGACCAAATTGAGAATCAGCAAAGGAATGAATGGAAGATTGGTTACTAACTGAGAAATAACCCCAAACGTTTGAAGATGATCTAAAGTTCAAATCATGCAAAGCACCACCGGAAGGTTTGAAACCTTCGCTTGGATCTTCAGAAGTGATACGACAAGCAGTACAGTGACCTTTTGGAACTGGTCTTCTTTGAGTTTTGAAACTTTCTGGGTTTTCAAATTCAAAGTCAATTTCAGTTGAAGTATGAGGATCAACACCATAAAACAATCTAATATCTTTGATTCTGTGCATTGGGATACCCATGGCAACTTGTAATTGAGCAACTGGTAAGTTAACACCACTGACCATTTCGGTAGTTGGATGTTCAACTTGTAATCTTGGATTCAATTCTAAAAAGTAAAACTTATCATCTGCATGTGAATATAAATATTCAACAGTACCAGCGGAAACGTAACCAACTAATCTACCTAATCTAACTGCAGCAGCTTCCATCTTTCTGAAAGTGTCTTGTTTGGCAATGGTAACAGGAGCTTCTTCAATAATCTTTTGATGTCTTCTTTGAACAGAACAATCTCTACCGAATAAAGAAATGTTTGTACCGTATTGATCAGCCAACAATTGAACTTCTAAATGTCTAGCAGAACCAGCCAATTGCATGATAAAGATTGGAGAACCTGGGATTTCATTGGCAGCTTGATGATAAAGTTGAACAAAATTTTCTTCAGATGAGCACATTCTAATACCTTTACCACCACCACCTTCGGATGCTTTAATCATCACTGGGAAACCAATGGCTTTAGCTTTTTCCAAACCATCAGCTGGAGATGTACAACAACCTTTTGCATAAACGTCATCTGCAACGGTGACTATACCAGTTTGTTCATTGATTGAAACCTGGTCAACACCGGTACCAGACCATGGAATACATGGAACACCGGCATGTTGAGCAACAATGGTGGAAGAAATCTTATCACCAAGTGATCTCATAGCAGAACCTGGAGGACCAATAAAGATGATTTTTCTTGGAGAAGCAGCCAACTTCTCAGGTAAGAGTGGATTTTCTGAAGCATGACCCCAACCAGCCCAAACGGCATCAACTTTAGTTCTTTCTGCAATTTCAACGATTAAATCAACATTGGCATAATTGTTATTGTTGGTACCACCTGGCACTTCAATGTATTGATCAGCCATTCTAATATATTCTGCATTTGCTTCCAAATCATCAGGAGTGGCCATGGCAACGAATTGAATAGCCTTTTCATCACCAAAAGTTTCATAGGCCCATTTTCTAACTGATCTGATTTCTTTAACAGCACCGATACCATTATTTGCAATTAAAACTTTTGTAATAACTGTGTGACCTTCGTGTTTAACAACGAAATCTTTAACTGCAGAAGGTTCAGCATTTTCAATTGAGTTCAAACCCAAGAAATGTGGAGCAAGAGTACGATGTTTATCTGAATAAGTGGTCATTGTGTTTGATGTATTTCGTAGATAAATATGTGAGTTTGATGAAAATTGTCTATTGTAGTAAATAAAAGGTTTGTGATGTGGGAATTTGCTAATGAGCTTAAGATTGTATCTAAATGTAAACGAATGAAATTGAATTGAAATGTTAGTGATTGATCTTATATTACGATTCATATATCTATAATATGTTCATGATAATACTATCTACTTGTATTGGCCGGGGGTTGGTGTTGGTGTTGGTGTTGTTTCCACTTGATCAATTGGAGATGACAATATATGGCACTCCCCAACATTATGCGTCTTCTCCTATTTGCAATTTCAATGTCTCGAAAAAAAACTGAAAATCACACACAAAAAACAAGTGCCGGACACTGCCAACAAAAGTTTCTGCAACGCTCCATCGCTGAAAAAAAGGGGAATCAGGACTGGTGATGATGTGCTTGCCATTGCCATTGCCATTTGGTCCGGTAGTAAAGCATGAAGGGAATTAATTCAAATATGATAGTATTGGAAAAGGAAAAGTTAGAAAAACATACCTCAAGTTAAGTCTGGATGACCAAATTATGCTTGTTTAAAAAGAGACGATGATATGAACTTGTAAATTTCAAAATATCAGTCTTTGTAATAAAAGTAGATTTTATAACAAGAATGTAAAAAATATTGGGTATAATTGATAGTAAAGTGGAAATAATTAATGAAAAATAAGAACCAAGTTGTGTTGTCTTGTCTTGTGTCTTGTGTCTTGTGTTAATGGGACTTATTTTCTAATAATTGAATTCCTTTGATTAAAACTGAATTAAACCAAAAAAGTGATATAGTAGTAGTAGTAAAACTCTAATTGAAGAAGAAAAATACTGATCAAATATCTTCAATTGACTGGGGGGAGGGAGGGAAGTATATTGGTATATAAAAGAGAGAAGCAATGGTAGTGAAATGTAAAAGCACCCAATTAGTCTGAATCATTCACCTTACATCATCTAATCCTATTGTTGAACCGATACCGTTTGCACCAGACACCCAAACACCCAAATCTCGCTCTCTCACTCTCTCACTCTAACTCGCACAAACTCGCACAGACCCACTCGCGCGCGCGTTTTGTGTTGTGTTGGTCTTGCGGGTCTTCTGCTCCCCAACAAAAGAACTCCACAGAGACACGCTAAATACACGCACTAGCCACATATACTCGCCTTATCAGCCACTTAATGGGAATATACCGTGCACAGCCTGAATCCAACAGATGGGGAGCTCGGTGCAGGTTGGTTGACGTCACCTTCACTCAGAGTAATTTGAGCTAAATAAACACTCTAGCGCAATGGGCTTTTCATTCAATGCAACTGGAGTATACTTGTGATATATATAATTGGTTAAACTATATGACTTTCACAATCACATAGATATGTATATACTATATCTCTCAGTTGTAGATTGGAATAAGAAGGTAATAAATAGCCTAGTTGTATCAACTACACAATAAAATTGCACATTTTAAGAAGAAGCTGAACAAGTTTATATACATCCACAACAACCCAACTACTCTCTTTTATTCAAAGTCATCGCATCTAGAACATAAATTGACCAACTTGTACAACATGAGCTGACTTTAGATTGTAGATAAGAAGTCTCTCATGTGCCCACCCAGAGCAGAGCAGAGCACAAAAATATAAACCGCAAATCAAATAAAAAACCAAGCACAAAAAAGGGATCAGAGAGATGGATCCACACAAGCTTATATATAATACACAGAATCAAAGTGTATGATAAGAACATAACATCATTTCTAATCTCTAATCTAACAAACCAACCATGACATGGCCACAACCAACAACAACCTTCAAATTAAAAACATCACCACCACCATCAAAAAACAATAAGCCAAACAGGGATCTTCTCAAGATTAGATTACGCTCAACGTACTATATATTCTCATCAGCCACACCCCAATAGGCAATACAACCTAACCAATCTAGACACATTGGATCGTACTACGTGAAGAATCTTAACATGTCGATCATTATTGCAATTTACACTAATGAAGTATCCACATATATACATATGATGCCACTAAATCACACTTCAAACTTCGAATACAACATTGTATGTATGTATATACTGATAGTTATAGTTATAACCCCACTGAATGGCTGGCTGGTGAAGTTGGAGAGAAGAGACACACAAAGGAGACAGCTTGATTGGGGTCAGCCACAGCACAAGCCTCGTGTTGTGGACAGGAAAGAAGGAAAAGAAGGAAAATTGAGAAAGGGTGCACCTTTGTATTTAGGACACAGGTGTTTGGGTATCACCGTCGGACCTAGTTGAAATTTATCGCGCGTGTTGGTTCGTGTGTTCGTGTATTCGTGTGTTCGTGGATTAAATTTGGTTTTGTTTCCAATTTGGGAGGTTTCAGTCTGGATGCGAGTGAGCTGGTGTCCCGAATAGGCAACCTGTTCAGAAAAGCCTACTGACTTTAATCTTTTTATTCCTTAAAGTGTGTGTGAATGCGATGAAAGTGGTGAGATTACAATTGTGTTGTTGGAACTTTAATCTGATAGAAAGAAATTACCTGTGAGAGATTCCAAAGTTCTTCCATGGCGTGACATGACATGACATGGTTTCAATGGTTTCGGGAGTTTGGCTTATCGCCATCAAGACTACTACTATTAGGCTTAGAAGTCACGTCAATGGCACATATGCTCTTTATTGTTAACATCTACACCAAAAACAAAAAAATAGCTCCCTATAATTATGGATTAGCACTAGCTAACTCAGCTATTTTATCATACGGACGAACACCTTCAAAACTCGCATTGGTGTAAACTTTATCGGATAATTATATATGCTCTAGTGGAGGTAGTTATTAGAAGGAATTGTAATCGAGGTAATTAACCACAAAAATGGACTTTCCAAATAACGAGTGATTAGACGCTACCCATATCAAATCAAATCAAATCAAATGAACAACCTATGGTATCCAAGTAGACAGTTCGAACCTATAGTATTCTAGATCAATTTTGAACCTAAACTACACATGGTATACCTAAGATATGTCATATCGTATTGCAATGTAGCCATAGCCTTTCAAATAGGTTACATTCAGTTGTAGTGAGTGAAAGTGAGTTGTACCAATTAGAATTAGAATTTGAATGGGTGATTGTATCGTATCGTATTACATCGTATTCTCAGGAGTTTAAAAATCCCAGGGCAGTTCAGGGGTCAAAAAACTCAATTTACAATATCAAAGAAAGTCTGCGTTATCCGAATGGCTGAGAAGTAACAATAGGAGAAAAGAGTGGAGACGACGAAATCCCTGCACCAGGTGTGTACGATATGTATTTTAAGTTTGGTGGCTTCGAAGTTTGATAATTTAGGCTGTTTCACAGGACAAAATGGAACATCTCTCTGAGCTTGTGTTGATCTACGATTTTCCATAATCCAATTTAATCCAATTTAATACGATACCGTAAAGATAGACAAACTATTTGATATGTATTCAGTTAGACCGATACGATCATGGTGATGTGTGTATGTGTGTGCTTTTGATGAGGTCATAATTGCGATAAACCATGTAGATCTTCTCCCCTTCCCCCTGATTAGACTGAATGAAAAGGGATCTTCACTCTGAATGCCTTTTTACGTGGCCATTTTCATTTCAAAAGCCATACTATTGATGTATTCCAAAGGAGAGGTATTATCTAAGATTGAACGTGAACCTAGAATCCAAGATGATCTTTTTAATTTGTTGTAAAAAAATACTTTGCTGTACTGTTCATAATATTGGTTGTTTTACTGTAATCAGGAATGATTGCCGTTACATTCTCCACAAAACAACTGGCTCGTCCCATATTTCAGTCACCACTGCCATGCTTCCCTATCCGTATCTATCTTTTCTCTCTCTTGTGCTCATCTAAGAAGATTGGTTTAGAATACACATCGCTTGATGATGGCATAGATACCAACATTTTTGACACCATAGTTGCAAGCACACCAAGACTGGTTATGGAGATTCACGTCCACTTTCACTGTTCTCCCGAAATTTCTGGCGCGGGAGGGCGAGGGAGTGTGAAGTGGACAATCAAACAGGGGGGGATCGCCGTTTTGACTATCCAGACTGTGACTGAGACTGAGCTACAGGCAGGAACAACATCCTCATCGTCATCTTACCTACCCATTACAACTCATGATGGTATACTCTGTTCCATATGAGAATGGGTTTTTACTTCAATGGAATCATTCTCTTATTTTCAGACAAAATAGAGACAAAACAAAAAAATAAAAAGAAGAATGAGAAATGTTGATAGCCAACACTAGCCACGCGGAAGGGATAAGGGGCCGATATGTGGCTATGCAGGGAAATATATATACGTCAGTCTGCTAGAATCCACCGGCCAAGTCAAATTCTGTCTCATTATGATCTTGTAATCACTGTTCATTAAAGAGTGGATCTGCTATTACTTGATTATCAAAACAAAAACGTGGTGCAATAAATATACCAATATATTTATGATTGATAACGGATGTGGTGTGTTGTGTAGCTTGTGTGTAATTGCGTTGTTAAAAGAGACCGTGCTGCATTATTTGTTTACGTAAACGAGTGCTGGATTAACGCGTATCTTGTTGTGATGAAAACGGCTTGTCCATAAGGTGAGGAGTAAAGAGTGTACTTTTGAAGAGGTTATAGATCTATTTGTGTATATTGAATAGTTTATATATATAATGTGATCGAATAGTTACACTAGTTACACTTGTAATACTTGTTATACTTGTAATACTTGTGATACTTGTTGAATATAAAATATGGTTGAATTTTGGAGTTCCAATGTGGTTATCGCGTCCCACCGAGAGACGTGTCCCTGTTGGAGAGGTGTGCGTGCAGCGTGCAGCACCCTGTGTCCCGTTTCTGCACCGAGAGCGTCCCAAACGGGCGAAAAAGAAAAGAGGCTCTGGCTCTGGCAGTCTCATTTCAGAAAAAAGAGGAAATTTGTCTTTTTTTCTCTGACTCGTTTCATCTTTTATAAATCAATTGCATTCCTCTTTTCCCTCTTCTCTCTATATTGGCCTACTTTTGTTGTCTCTGGTGTGTTGTTCCCAGTTTAATATCTATCTCTAACAAGCCTTGATTTATCAACACTCTCACTTCAAGCAAGCTTCGAGTTATAATCGAATCCCTCATACAACAACAACAACAACCACAACACTTTTAGTTATCTATTGAAAAAAAAGGAAAAAAAAAACAACAAGAAAATTTCATTTTGTTCAAGGCCATACATCCTTCGACCTTTCCTATTTCTTTTCTTTTCAATAGCTTTAGTTATTCTAATCAATAAATTAAAATAAAACAAGAACAAGAACAATATACACTTTGTTCTCTTCACTTTTCAAAATAAAGGCCCAGATACTATAATCAAACCTTACGTCACTCGCTTCAACTTACCAACTTTATATACTCCCCTCCCCTTTTCTTCCCTTCTATTATCTGCATCATCAACACAAAACATCCAAAAATGCAACACTTACAACTTCATCTCTCCAAAATCAATGAAAATAAAATCAACGATGGTTTCAAAAGAACTCAAAATTTCGTGAATACTCCATCAAACTGGTTACCTGCAATAGATTGGAAATTATGTGCATTTTGTGCAGTTTGGTATTTCACCTCTGTTGTTTCTTCAAATTCAACAAAATCAATCCTAAAAGATTTCAGTTATCCAATCACCCTAACAGAAATCCAATTTGTTATGAATGCTTTCTACTGTTTGGTTGCAGTTGTCATGGTTAAAAAATACGATTCATTTGCTCGTAATAACCGCAAGGATTTAAATATGAACTCACTTTATTATGATAATTCCGGCTCATTGTTGGAATCTTTCCCAAAGGGTACTTTCCCATCTGAATTGGGTGATTATTCTTACTCTATCACAAAAAACTTCTTAAAACCAAGTTTCTTTATCTTGAAGACAACTTTACCAATGGGTGTCTTTCAATTTGTTGGTCATATTGCATCCCATAATGCAACATCCATAATTCCTGTGTCTTTAGTTCACACAATTAAAGCATTATCACCTTTAACCACTGTCTTAATCTACAGAATCATCTTCAAACAAAAATTCGGTTCAAAGACCTATTTAACGTTATTACCATTAATTACTGGTGTCATGCTGAGTTGTGTCAAAAACAAAAACGTTTCAATCAACCAGGATATATTTCATAAAGGTTGTATATTTGCATTCATTTCAATGTTGATTTTCGTCAGTCAAAACATCTTTGCAAAGAAAATCTTAACTTTTGATTCACCTACTTCTTCAAAATCTTCTTCATCATTATCCTCTTCTTCAAAAGAAGATTATTTCACAAAGGCATTAAATATGAGAGTTGCAAGATCCGAATCTGCTACAACCACTCCTATTTTACCTATTTCAAGATCTCCTGCAAATATGTCTCCACCTGTTACTCCATTATTAGGTAATTCCTCATTATCATTGAACAAGCTAGTTCACACCTCAGAGAAAAAATTGGATAAGATGTCCGTCTTATTCTATTGTTCAATTGTTGGATTCTGTCTAACATTGCCATTCTACCTACTCTCTGAATCATCAAATGAAATCTTTTCATTGTCACTTATTGATTCCGATGTGATGTCATTGATCTTGATCAATGGGTTGTCACATTTCACCCAATCTATAGTTGCCTTCCAAATCTTGGGAATGGTTAGTCCTATAAATTACAGTATTGCGAATATACTAAAAAGAATCATCATCATTGCATGTTCTATCATCTTGGAAGGAACAAAATTGAACTCGATCCAATGGTTAGGCTTAAGTTTAACTTTTATCGGTTTATACTGTTATGACAAATGGGGTGTTCAAAGAAAGCGTTAATGAAAAGCAATATCAACCAGCTTTTTTCTATTATTAATTTTGATTCCCCCTCCCTTTGTTTTTTCTAGTTCTTGCATTTCAAACTCAACCTTTCACTAGGTCTTGAATTTTCTTTTTGTTTTGTCTCCCCCCTCCATCCATCCATCCCTGATCTTATTACTATTTTGCCACTCTGCTGCTCTGATATCTGATCAACCAACCCACTCACATAATGCATCATTTTGCATTGTTTTGTCATCCATCCTTTCTGTTCTTCTTTTTTTATCATCTGTTACCTTTCCTCTCTCCCCACACTCATTTCAGATTTTTGTACTATATTTATAACACCTTCATTCGTCATTTATATCATCATTGTCCTTATGGAACTGATTACGTTTCTTTTATGGGTTGCCTTTGTTGTTTCCCCTGTCATTTACTCACTCACTTCTCCATTCATTCATTCATTCATTCAAAGGGCCTTTTTTGCTTTTTTTTTGTTCTGCTTAAGAAGAGAAAAAGCACAGGCTTATTTAATTAATTTTAATTTTTGATTCTTTAATATAATTTATGCTATTCTTAACCAACTTTAATATTGATGTTCTGTGAATGTAATGTGCTTCGGGGGATTTCAATTATACATGTCGCGAGCTTAGCTTTGATGCTCTTTGAAATTCCAATACATCGAGAGTTTCGCAGTCCCGTATACTACCTTTACTCTTTGAAATCGCAGAATGAGGGCTTTGAAGTGGCATACACTTGATGCACTCTCTGAGAATTCAAGATAGCTTACTAGAAAGTTTCTACTCTTTGAAATTTTCATGTTCCAGTTGAATTTGACTTGTTACAGACTTTGAATAATATAGTTAGAATTAGATGAGCATGATACAAATTAGAAATGCTCCAACAATTAATTTATCAAGTCAATAGGGCAAATCAAAAGAAGCAATGTAAACAAGCAATATAAAAGCAAAATGTATTAAGAAAGAAATAATGGGTCTTGTGTCAACACAAACAAACCACATATATAAATAAACTTTTCTTGGTTTCAACCACTAACGATTCAATCAGTGCTTTCCTGTTGGTGTTTCACCTGTCAAGTTAGCAACGAATTCCTTTGCATAGTCACCTAATGACACCATACAGATGGTTTGCCAGATACCCAATCCAACTCTTGGAGTGACACCTCTGTATAAACCTTTGATACCATTTGTAGAGTAGATATACTTTGCAGCACCAAAGACACTTAAATTCTTAGGTCTGTTTGGATCTTTGGTTCTTGATTGTAGTTCCACTCTGATCACTTCAATTGGTTGGTTCCATGCTGATAAACCACCACCAAGTGCTGATGATAAGATTTTTTCAAATGCTGATAATCTATCATCTGATGATTTGTTTGTAATTTTTCTAATTCCATCTTCTGCTAATCTTGATAAACCGAATCTTGAACCCCAGTTAGTCATCTGTCTAATAGCAACGGCATTAACACCCTTGTTAATACCCCTTATACCTTCCTTTTGATAGATAGATTTGAAAACTTGGATGGTGGATTGTGGTGCAACACCACCAGAAGCTTGTTTGGATCTGGTGATCTCAACGGTTTTCATACATGTACAGAATCCCATGGTCAAATAAGCTTGCACTAGACCACCGGAGATACCACCTCCAATACCACCCATGAACGAAGAAGCACCTAATGCTTTCAATCTGTGTTCGACATCAGAAGAGACAAATAATAAAACTGCACCTTTGGTTGAAGCTTCGATCCAGGCCCATGGGATCAAACCTTGGTAAAAACCAAAAGGACCACCTCTGGACCAGACAACTTTGACTGCTTCTAGCATTGAGATTGATCTGTTGGCGGCCATTGTTGTCTTTGTGACTTCTAATGGTTGACCTAGTGTTGTGACTTCGAACAAGTTTAGTCCTGCACCCAATAGGATGTTTGAGAAGGAGACTGGCTTCTTCTTTAATTCTTCAGGTTGTGATAATGACATGATGTGGTGTGGTGTGATTATACCTCTTTTCTTCTGACAAGCGTCTGATGATAGCCTTTGCAGGGGGGAGAACAATTGGGTGTATATATAGATGAACCCTTCCTGTCTTGATAATGGTGAAATTGTAATCGAAGTTTTTTCCATAGTGAGATGTCCGAATATCGGCGTGCAGCCTGCCACAGCGCCCGGACGCGTTAGTCTGAGGAGAGGGGCCGCCTCTTTTTCGCCGGGGAGCGTCGCGTGTGGCTGAAGAGCGAAGAGCAAAGAGCGAAGAGCCCCTCTTTTCGTTCTTTTCGTTTTGGTTACAGGAACAATTGATAGAGACGAGAAAACTCAGTTTAAAGGAGGAAAAATAGGTACAAATAAAGCATAAAGCGGGGGATAAGAGAAAAATAAGTAGCTAAATGATAGCCATTTCTAATGGCCAAATCTAAAATCAAGTCTTCGAGAACCAATATCAGAAGTTGTCTCACGGTAGTGATCCTTTTCATCTTCAGACATTGCATCCCAAACCTTTGCTCTTTTCTTATTGATATGGATATAAAACAACTTTGTTCCAATCAAGATAGGAAACATAGCAAGTGAAAACGCAACCAACACAGAATTACCAGTCTTATAAAGTGGCTTGTCCTTGGTTCTATAGATATTCGAAGAGATGATCTGACCTGCTTGCACGAACATGTTATATAATGACGCTGACACTGTTCTTGTTTTGATCGATTGGGCATTTCTAGAACATAATGAAACACAGATAGCATGGATATAAGGATTGCCCAACAACAAAGTAACAATTGCATATGTACCCCATTTGTTATGCATTGATCCAGGCCAGAATCTGATCACGAGCATCAATGGAACCGTGTAAATTGGTTGGAATATGGAGACACCCAATCTGTTATTCAATTTCTCAGCAAGATAGGTGATTGAAAGCAATAAAATGATGTGGATTGCATAGTTTGGAATTGCCAGTAAATTGACTTCAAATGTACCAAATCCTAGACCTTTCAAAACTAATGTTAGATATGCAGTTAGAACATTGGTTGGTTGATACGCTGTAATACCAATCAAGTAAATTGGCCATAAATAATAATCTTGAATAGCTTCCCATAACATCTTGATTGTGATACCTTGTCTATTGTGCATGTCACCTTTTGTTGGATCATCTCTTAGAACTTTGTTGACGATGATATATTCTTCTCTTTCAGTAAACCAACCTTTCTTGTTCCATGGTTTCTTAGTTTGAACAGCAGATGGGACCATCAAGAAAAATGATGAAATACCAATCACAAAAGTTATCAAACCTTCAATTAAAAATAACCAAGCCCAACCACTCCAACCATGAACACCTCTCATGTGTAAGATACCGTATGCCAAGATCGAGGTGATGATTTGAGTTAATGATAAAGTTGTCCAAAAAAATGATAATCTAATGGTTAATTCAGACGCAGTGTAGAAATATGATAACCATAGAACCAAATCTGGAATGAATCCACCTTCTAATATTCCCAATAGAGCTCTGCATGCATAAAATGAATGTTTGCTGTTCATCTTACATTGACACATTGCCACAATGGACCATAAAGTCATTTGAATTGGAATCCACACATCAGAACCTAGTCTTTTAGAAACCAATTGGGATGGAAGCTCAGCGGCCAAGAAAGTAACATAAAAGATTGTATTACCGGTATTGTAATTATTGGTGGTCATTCCTAAATCATTCAAAAGGTTATCTGAAACAGCCTGGGCCAAGTTACCTCTATCCATTTGCAATGCAACAAACATAAAACAAGCCAATAAAGTGACTTTGAATTCCAACTTCCAACGAACTTTAGTCTCTTCTTCTGCTGTCCATTCGAAAGTTGGATCGAATTTCTCACGGCATTCGTATTTTGTGGTTTCGTATAGTTCTCTGTAATGTTTCTCCACGATGGGGTTCAAGAATGGGTTGTGTCTGCCTGCAGAACCACCTTTTTCTAATCTATCAGTATCATCATCGGAACTGCTATGGTTTTGGTTTATTGATAGAGTGTCTTCGAGATGGGAAACGACTTTCTTGATGTGATTGGATGAACTGTCTGAATCTTCAACTCTATTGGTTGCGATTTCTGTTGACTCGTGCTTGTTATGATTATCAAATGACATTGTTAGCTAGTTGATAAAATTTTTATTTCAAAGATCATCATGCCTGATTAAATTGAGTTGTATATGATCTGGAATCAAAGTTACATTTATACAAAGTTGCAAGGACGTGTGTATGTATGGAGATCCAAGTTGTGGTAGCAGCCTCAAAGTGTGAATGATTGTTGTCTCCTTCCACATGGAAAGCGCACATTGAATTTTTAATTTGCTGTGGTGGTGGTGGCGGTGATTCAAAAAATCAACTGCATATTTTCGAACTGTTCATCAGCTTGGATGTTTTACATAACCAGTTATTGAAATACGTCACCTGGTTTACCATATCTATCAGTTAAATTTCAATGGTTTGTTTGTTTATCTGGTGTAGTGTTGAAGAAGATGTCGTTATGATGATGGTTAGAAGAAACAAATATCAAACTCTACATGCGGCACCTGAAAGAGCCACTTGATGAACCCCATATAACCAACAGTACCAATTGTATTTACAACTGATATAGATATATCATCTAAATCTAGTTATCTTACCAATTTTTGCATATTGTTATAAACGTTGATAAAATGCTTAAAGTCATATGATATAACAGCACCCAAATAATACCAAGTGTGTTCTTCTCCACACATTTAGAATGAAAAGATGTGGCATGTGGCACACGCACACTCACACACTTTCCAGTCGTGAGCCAACTTACCGTAACTACTGCCGTATTGAAGTAGCAATTGTGAATTTTGTGAAACACATGACATTTAGCCTTCATACTAGAGATCTTCTACTCTGATTATTGCATGGTTGATATACTAAGCATCTTTTTTCACTTAATCACCCAATCTATACAACTGTGTAGCTCAATAACTAGCCACAACTGAGCAATTCTCGAAAGATGGCATCAAGAGTTTGGAATGAATGATGGTACCATCTCATATTATCCAATTATACAATACAAACAGTATTGAAGGGATTGAACACTCTGTTACAGTGAACAACTTCAACTTCATTGTGATGATGCAATAATCTGCCATTTAGTACTCGCGGCTCACCAGCAAGCAATCGACCTCATCGCCCGGAATTGCAGCGTCGATCGACGATATGAACATTACTGCGCCATGGCGGCGTGCGAGTGGCGTGGATAAGATCGTAATTTGTTGGGTGGTTGGATTCCAACAAGTTGCGCCAAGTTGAACCACGGGGCCAGACGAGCCAGCAGGGGGGAACGAGTGCCAGAAGGCCCCAAAAGACCCCAAAGGACTCCAAAAGAGCCCATGTAGTGCTAGGCTGGTGGTAGGCTGGAGGTAGCTGGTGGTGCTAGTGTATCCAATGGGCCCACCTCGGTACTCCAGATCAACAGATCAACACAGACAACCGCAACCCACCACATGGATTTGAGGTCTTGTCTTGTCTCTGGTTGTTAATCGGGAGCAGCAGTTCTAGTTGTAGTGGCATCGAGTACCCTTCCACTTTGACGGTGCTGTTGTGAACATCAAATCAAGTCTGATCAAATCAGATCAAATCAAATAAGATCAAATCAAATCGCCTGAATCATCGCTGTGCAGCGGCCTAATCAGAAGAAGAAGCCCGCCAAATTTCTTCTGTTCCCTGGGCCCAACACGGCCACCGGGGCCTCTACCAGGGCCAGACCCCTGTCTTTTCTTTTGCCAGGCCGGGTACTTTCTTGCTTCGCATCTTCAGATTTCTTTTGATTCTTTTGATTTATTTAATTATTAGAATTAGACTTCGTATAAGGATTTCAATTTCCATCGCCTGTTTTCCCTCTCTCTCTCTTCTTGTTCCCTTTTTCCCATCTCATAGACAACTCTGTTTCAGTCAACCAACTTCAATTCTCAACTCAGCTTGATTATTCATCCAGATAGATATTGTAAAATACAGCTTAATTGCTCTCTTCCAATAATACTCTATTTGACTTCACCCCCTGATTCCTTTTTGTTCAAATTATATATATTTACAATTTTGCATCGATAGATAGATAGATACACGCATCCATCACCTATTTACATTACCATCGTCATCATCTTCATATATATATACATCTAACCTAAGAAAATGTCTGCCGTTACAGTTACAGGTTCTTCAGATAACAATAACAGTGGTAACACAAACACCACCACCCAAAGAAAGGGTAACATTGGTGGTTTCAAGCAAACTAAAGGCTTAGTCTCCATTAACACCAACGGTGAGGAATTCCATGCTCCAGATTATGCCATCAAGGATATCTTAAATGCAATTCCAGCTGAATGTTATGAAAGAAGATTAACTTCCTCATTTTACTACGTTTTTAGAGATATTGCCCTCGTTGCCTCGTTCATGTACATTGCTAACTCGTTGATCCCAATGGTTCCTAACCAATTTGTTAGAGGTCTATTATGGTTATCTTATGGTATCTTACAATCCTTCCCTCATACTGGTTTGTGGGTTATGGCCCATGAATGTGGTCATCAAGCTTTTTCTGATTATGGTTGGGTCAATGATACCGTTGGTTGGGTTTTACATTCTTATTTATTGGTTCCATATTTCTCTTGGAAATATTCTCATGGTAAGCATCATAAAGCCACTGGTCATTTAACTAGAGATATGGTTTTTGTTCCATCAACTAAAGAAGAATTCAAAAACAATAGAAATGTCCCACATACAATCAGTTTGAAAGAAGTTACCGCTGATTCTCCAATTTCCACATTGTACAGTTTGTTTTTACAACAATTCGGTGGTTGGTGGGCTTATTTGGCCACCAATGTTTCTGGTCAAAAGCATGAATCTAAAAGATTCCTTGAAGTTTCCCATTTCAATCCAGCTTCTCCAATTTTTGAAAAAAGAGACTATTGGTTCATTGTTCTTTCTGATATTGGTATCTTTGCCCAATTTACTGTCCTTTACTTTTGGATTCAAAAATTCGGTGTTTCAAACTGTTTTGTTAACTGGTTCTTACCATATTTATTCACTAACCACTGGTTGGTTTTCATTACATACTTACAACATACAGATGTTACTTTACCACATTATGATCAAAACGAATGGAATTTCGCAAGAGGTGCAGCAGCTACAATTGATAGAGAATTTGGTTTTGCAGGATGGTATTTCTTTCATGATATCATTGAAACTCATGTCTTGCATCATTATGTTTCAAGAATTCCTTTTTACAATGCTAGATTAGCTACTGAAAAGATCAAGGAAGTTATGGGTGAACATTATAGACATTCTGATGAATTCATGTGGAGTAGTTTGTGGAATTCTGCAAGATCTTGTCAGTTTGTCGATGGTGATAATGGTGTTAAAATGTTCAGAAATATTAACGGTCTTGGTGTTGAACCAACTGATTAAATTTGAAAGATACTAGTGATGATGATGATTATTTAGTTTTATTTGATTTTTTGATCTCATCACTTGAAGAAATATGAGATGCTAAATTATTATTATTTTGTTTGTTTGGTTTCTAAATTATTACTTTTATTTTATTTTTGTTGCATATATATTATTATTGTTCATATTGTTTTATGTGTTTTTTTTTATGTTTTTTTTTTCTGTTTTATTGTTTCCTGAATATTATTTATCGTTAGAGACTTAGTTTGATACTGTATTGGTGTACTGATATTTTTGTTTCAGTTGATCTTTGCTGTTCACTTCTTCAAAATTAGCGCCATTGTTAGTGTATACTTTTTACATTTTCTTATCTAGCATGGTCTTCCACTTTTTAACTGATGTTTCACGGATAGTTAGTTACATTAAGTGTTTTTTGGTGAAGCCAAGCACATTTTGAAGATTTACACAATTTTTATATACTGTAACTTATCAAAATTGGTGCATGTGTGTAATATGATGTACGGTTTGAATGACCATAAGCGTACATATTCATGCTCGTTCTCAATCTCATGCTGGTGCTCGTGCTGTATCGATGGAAAGTTGCGGTGTGTGATTTATAAACAGAGTTGTAATAAGGTTGGTTTGCTCTGAAATTGCAAAACATGGTGAAACTGTTGCAGATTGATTTTTATTTTTGAAAATTTTGAGATCACTTATTACTCCATATTTAAAAGAGGAGGATTGCTAATGTTTTGATACTAATGGTCATCAGTATTAGCAGAGTGTCGGCTACCTATCAGAAGTTTCAAATTTAAAGTTTCCTACTCCTAGTAGAATGAAAATAAGAAATATACCACAGTAAAACCTCGTAGAAGTACGTCTTCTACTTTCCCTAGACAGAAAAACTAAGACTACAGAAGATATTAAGGAAAAAAATACTAACAGTGATCAGTAAAAAATCCTGTGTGAATGTAGGGTTTAAGAAGGGGGATGGGGTTGCTGTGATAAAATATTGGATCACGATAGTTCATGACCTACCTCTGGCTGTAGAGAAAGGTAACTAGCGAACTATGTACGATTAATACTGGTAAGTAGATGGTAGTTATGGGTAAACTAATTAGTTATTAACAAGACACTATATATATAATCTACACAAGAATAAATATATATAGTTAGAGTAATGTTACAGAGTAGTATTTTGACTAGTCATTGGATACCGCGTTTGTTTTCAGAGTTTCATAATTGGTTTTCGCACTAATTACTTTTCAGCTACGATCCATATGGCGTATTCTCATACTCTTCCTCAAAATATCTAGCAACCTGTAATCTTCAACAACTCTTGAAATGTTGTATTATCCAAACATTTCGTGTCAGCAATATTTTGCTTGGTGTTAACATAGTTGATGCTCACCTTTTTCTTCTTTACAAGATCACGAACATGATGATATTCCACATCAATATGTTTTGTCTTTCGATTTAAAGAACTGTGAGTGCTCAATGCCAACGAGGATTGATTATCACCACATAGTTCAATGAATCTAGTAGACAACTTCAGTTCATTCAATATGCCTTGGAAATATAAACCAGCTTTCAATGACTCACTAATTGCCATGTACTCGCTTTCAATTGTTGATAAAGCAACTAAATTCTGTTTCACAGATCCCCAACTAACAATGTTTCCATTGATCAATGACATATATCCAGATTGAGAAAATCTGTCTTTCAATGATGCATAATCAGCATCACTAACTGAAGTTACAACATACTTACCATGATCAGGATAGGTTACCAACTTTGCTTCTTCCTTGCTCTTCAGAAACCTATAATCTGAGAACTCAAACTTCACTGGATCTTCACCAAAAATTATCTTAAACTCTTTGGTTTGCACAACATATTGCATAACCCTTCTAACAGCAACTAAATGCCATTTTCTAGGTTTAACTAGAAATCTCGATAAAATAGAAATCGAGTAAGCAATATCAAATCTGACAGTGCTTGCCAAATAATTCAGAGTTCCAACTAATGATCTATATTGACTATGTTCTTGGTCATCCAACAATGGAGACTCTTCATCATACAAGTCAATTACTTTTGTTCATTTGAAGAAAAATGTTGGGAAGAAGATAAGTGATTTTGGGAGGGGATTGGGTGGGAATGGACAGAATTTGAGTTGTTTGAGGTGGAAGAAGGAGGTTGAGAAGCGACTTGTGCGTAAGAGGGTGTGGTGGTAGTGTGGTCCTTATTTAAAAGGACTGAAGAGTTTGTGGTGATTCTAGATGAATCGTTGTGGTTTTGTGGGTTTGGGTTTTGTTGTTGTTTTTCAATCGGGTGGCGAATTTCTTCGAATTGACCTGATTGGATGGAAACTGGTCCGATTCCGCTGATTTTTGGATCTCCAGGATCGTAGTGAATAGGGGGATCTAAAGAAGACATTTTGAATGTGAAGTGAATCTTTTTATCTAATTCGAAGAAATTCGCCACCCAATTCCAAAACAACAAAAAAACCAAAACCCCCCAAACAACAACGATTCATCTCGAATCACCTCTCACTCTCACTCCTTTTTAAATAAGGACTACAACAACACTACACCTTCATACGCTCAAGTCGCCTCTAAATCTCCTTCTTCCACCTCAAACAACTCAAATTCTGTCCATTCCCACCCAATCCCCTCCCAAAATCACTTATCTTCTTCCCAACATTTTTCTTCAAATGAAATTATTTCAACGCCACAATTGTGCATAGCCACAATTTTTCGTTTTACCCCTCCCTGAGCAAGATAAATGATAAGGAAAAAAAGCTGTCAATTAAAGGTCCCTTGGCCCAGTTGGTTAAGGCATCGTGCTAATAACGCGGGGATCAGCAGTTCGATCCTGCTAGGGACCATTTAATTTTTTTTAATTTTTTATTCACACCTCGTTGCGGTGCACTAACGATAGGATCTATACATGATCATGAGTTGAGTGGTATAGGTTTATGCGACAGTCATGCT
>JAJMFV010000323.1:0-53090 GCA_030568425.1 Ambrosiozyma llanquihuensis
TCTCCTCATTATGATTCAATGTTGGTTAAATGTTCAACATCTGGTTCCAATTATGAAATTGCTAGAAGAAAGATGATTAGAGCTTTGGTTGAATTTAGAATTAGAGGTGTCAAGACAAACATCCCATTCTTGTTGGCTCTGCTTACCCATCCTGTGTTTTTGGATGGTAATTGTTGGACAACTTTTATTGATGATACTCCTGAATTGTTCTCAATGGTTTCATCGAAAAATAGAGCCCAGAAATTGTTAGCTTATTTGGGTGATTTGTGTGTTAATGGTTCTTCAATTAAAGGTCAAATTGGTTTACCAAAATTGAAAACTGAAGCTGCAATTCCAACTTTAATTGATCCAGCAACTAATTCAATCACCGATGTTACTAAGGAACCACCTGCAGGTTGGAGACAATTCCTATTGAAACATGGTCCTGAAGAATTCGCTAAACAAGTTAGAAATTTCCAAGGTTGTTTGGTTATGGATACCACTTGGAGAGATGCTCATCAATCCCTTTTGGCCACCAGAGTTAGAACAATTGATTTGGTTAATATTGCTCCAACTACAGCTCATGCATTTTCAGGTGCATTTGCATTGGAATGTTGGGGTGGTGCCACTTTTGATGTTGCTATGAGATTCTTACATGAAGATCCTTGGGATAGATTAAGAAAGATGAGAGCTGCAATTCCAAATATCCCATTCCAAATGTTATTAAGAGGTGCTAATGGTGTTGCTTATTCTTCTTTACCTGATAATGCAATTGATCATTTTGTTAAACAGGCTAAAGATAATGGTGTTGATATCTTCAGAGTCTTTGATGCATTGAATGATTTGGAACAGTTGAAAGTTGGTGTTGATGCTGTTAAGAAAGCTGGTGGTGTTGTTGAAGCTACCATTTGTTATTCTGGTGATATGCTGAAACCTGGTAAGAAATACAACTTGGAATATTATTTAGAAACAATCGATAAAATTGTTAGTATGGGAACCCATTTCTTAGGTATTAAAGATATGGCTGGTACTTTGAAACCTGCTGCTGCTAAGATTTTAATTGGTGCAGTTAGAGAAAGATATCCTCAATTGCCAATTCATGTTCATACCCATGATTCAGCAGGTACTGGTGTTATCACATATGTTACATGTGCTAACTCTGGTGCTGATATTGTTGACTGTGCTGTTAATTCAATGTCTGGTTTAACTTCCCAACCTTCAATGAGTGCTTTCTTGGCTGCTGTTGATGCCGAGACTGGAATCTCTGAAGATTCGGCAAGGGTGATTGATTCATATTGGGCAGAGATGAGATTGTTATATTCATGTTTTGAAGCTGATCTGAAAGGTCCTGATCCAGAAGTTTATAACCATGAAATCCCTGGTGGTCAATTGACCAATTTGATCTTCCAGGCTCAACAAGTTGGTTTGGGCGAACAATGGGCAGAGACTAAGAAGGCTTATGAAAATGCAAATATGTTGTTGGGTGATATTGTTAAAGTTACTCCAACTTCAAAAGTTGTTGGTGATTTGGCTCAGTTTATGGTTTCTAATAAATTAACAAAGGAAGATGTTGAAAGATTAGCTTCAGAATTGGATTTCCCAGATTCTGTGTTGGATTTCTTTGAAGGTTTGATGGGTACACCATATGGTGGATTCCCTGAACCATTGAGAACAAATGTTATATTCGGTAAGAGAAGAAAGTTAACAAAGAGACCAGGTTTAGAACTGGAACCATTTGATATTCCTGCTATCAGAGAAGATTTATCATCAAGATTTGGTGTTGGTATTACAGAATGTGATATTGCTTCATATAACATGTATCCTAAAGTTTATGAATCTTACAAACAAGTTCAAGAAAAATATGGTGATTTATCAGTGTTACCTACAAGATTTTTCCTTTCACCTCCAAGATTAGAAGAAGAAATTGAAGTTGAGATTGAACAAGGTAAGACTTTAATTATCAAAGTTATGGCAATTGGTGATATTTCACAAGCAACTGGTGCAAGAGAAGTTTACATTGAATTGAACGGTGAGATGAGAAAAGTCACTGTTGAAGATAAAAATTCAGCAGTGGAGACAGTTACCAGACCAAAAGCAGATGCACATAATCCAAATGAAGTTGGAGCACCAATGGCTGGTGTGATTGTTGAAGTTAGAGTTCATCCTGGTGTTGAAGTTAAAAAAGGTGATCCGTTGGCTGTTTTGAGTGCTATGAAGATGGAGATGGTTATCAGTGCTCCTGTTAGTGGTAAGATTGGGGAGGTTATTGTCAAGGATAATGATTCTGTTGATGCTGGTGATTTATTGGTTAAGATTATCAAAGAGGATGCAAATTGATTAGCATTAATGATTGACTTTTATTTGATTTTTTATTTGATTTTTTAAACTATGCTTTTTTTTTGTTGTTTACGATTGTTACTTTATTTGGATCTTTTTTTTTTGGTTTGCCTTTTACTATATAAGTTTTGCCCTTTTTGTCCTTTTTTGTTTGCTTTGTTTCGTTTTGTTTTGTTTCTCTTTACAAATTATCTTTGAACATCCTTCTTTTTTGAACTTTTTTTATTTACAGTATTTTATGTGTTGAGAAAAATTATTTATTCATAGTTAGTTATTTCTGAGAGTAACCGAATAACTTCTAATTGTGGGTAGTATACATAGAGAACAAGGTTGAGCAAAGTGGTTATGTGGAGTTAAATAGCTGGATGGAGTATCACATCACAGTATGGAATGTATGGGTATGATGCGGGCAATTCTCATTCAACTCTTCCATGTTTTGGATTCTTCAAGTAATTTCTGATACTTTTCATTGAGCTGATCATGCTCCACCAACTTCTCTTTCAAAGTCTGAACAAACTCACCAGGCCCATTCCACACAGCATGATCATAACCACCATCTTCATTAGCATTAGCATTAGCATTATCATCATTAAATTGGTTTTCTGATGTGCCGTTGATCAATTCGGAAACGTGCTTGTTCTGTGAGATGATCTTGATCCATAGTTCAAGTAGTTGGTTGGATGATCCAATGGTCTTATCGAACTTGGGTATCTCTGTTGAAATCGTCTGTAGTGATAGCCTTGTTTGGTTTATTGTTTGGGTTAGTGATTTCAATGACTCGATTTCCAGCATCAGCTGTCTGTCCCTTTCTGATATATCCGCTGATTCCTCTGTCATTGTCTCCGTTTGTTATTAATATTCCCAATGCAACTTGGTGGACCAGAGTAGCTGATAAGAGAACCAGTTGTGCCGTTAAACAGTAAATAGCCCAAAAACGCGTTACACTTGCAGACACACATCCGTACACCATCATCTTTGGAAGGGTCGTGCGCGAGACCCAAATCGGATCAAAAATATTTTTTGTCAATTTTTTTGGTGTGTTTTCAGGTAAAACTGCAACACTGGAACTGATATCGGGTGGGGATATCCAGTATATCATCAATAAGAAGCGAATAATTCACAAACGATGTCGGATTCAGATAGGGAAGATGCTTTGATATTCAACGAGCAGCCGGAAATCGATGAGTTGGATTACGAGTTCAGAATAATACTAGTGCAGCAGAAATTCAGCCAGGCAAGCCAGGCAAGCAATGAGTTGAATGTTGAAGCTTCGCAGATGTCAGAGAGAATATTAAGTGGGATCTCTAGTTTCACTATGGTGAATAACTTCTTTGACAAGTTTGACAGTGAGATTGCATATCCTAATGAGGGACATATCAAGTATGATGTGGGATCCGATGGTGTCATTGTTATAGTTGTTGAAAGTGAGAAATTGAAAGATGTTGTGCTTTCCTTTGTTGATAAATATTTGGAAAGTGTTTCAAATGCTGCCAGTAATGGTGAAGCAGGGGAAGATGAAGATGACCGTGAAGGTGAAGATGAAGATAGATCACATCAGAAAAGACAGAAGAAGATATAACTTCATAAAGTTTGTTTTCAGAATTACTAGATATTCATCATATGGTGTTCATCTTTATTTGTATTATTAGTTTTGTTGATATTGAATAGTGATGATTTGTAAGTTTGAATGCATCACATTCGTTTCTTCTATTTTATATTGTTAATTGCATTGCTTGAGTTTTATAGGTTAATAACTTGATGCTTAAATCATTTCTTGGAAGCTGATGTGGCATATACCCTCCAACTACATATCCTAGCTCCTTAAACCCTAGTTTATCTTCAGTTGTAGCAGTGTTGGAGTTGAGTGAAACAAGTGTTCAAAAGAACGCTGAGCCACAAAGCTGGTCCACGCGCCTGGCACCGAAACGTGTTTTGTTGATCTTTGAAACGTTCACCGTTCAAAGAAGGTGCCTTTGCGTGTCTGATTTGCCTATAAAGCTTCTGATTTCAAGAGTGTGCTGTTGGTATTGGTTAGGCTCAAGATATTCAAATACACTTTGCAAAGCAGGAAGTTATCATTCGACTTTGGGCTCCAAGATTCACGCATTCAGAACTCTTCCAGCTGATTCAACTACACAGAGATACATATAGATAGCTATATAGACAATATCAAACACAACGCTCCATATATAGACATACATACAATACATCATCAATTAGCAACCTGACTAAACTATCATGATGTCCAAACCCACAGAAGAGTCTGAGACTTCATCTCATTTCTATTCAAACTCTTTAAGCAGACACGATGAATCCGCTAACATAACATCACATTCCCAAGTGAACTCACCAAAACCTGAAGAGAATCATCTCAAACCATATTCCAACATATCCAAAATGATTGATCACGAAAAGAAATCAAAACCAAAGAATCAAAATCTTCCTGCTCAAGACAGGCCCCGATTTGCATTGCTTGTATTGTTATACTTCTTACAAGGTATACCAGTTGGTCTTGCATTTGGTTCTGTTCCATTCATTTTGAAATCTGGTGATTTATCATACTCTCAAATTGGTATCTTCTCATTGGCTTCGTATCCTTATTCTTTGAAATTACTTTGGTCTCCTATTGTTGATTCAATCTTTTGGAAAAAAATCGGTAGAAGAAGATCCTGGATCATACCTGTTCAAACTGTATCTGGATTAACATTGATATATTTAGGCTCTGTTATTGATTCCTTGATGACCAGGGAAACACTCACTTTGAATCTATATAAAATCACCTATGTTTTCCTGCTATTGGTTTTACTATGTGCAACCCAGGATATTGCCGTTGATGGTTGGGCATTAACAATCATATCAAAGGAAGCCTTGAGTTATGCTTCCACTGCTCAAACAATTGGGTTGAATACCGGTTATTTTTTAAGTTTTACAGTGTTTTTGGCATTCAATTCACCAGATTTTGCAAACTCATATCTAAGATCAGTGCCAAGTGATCAAGGTGTCATTTCATTGGGACAGTATATGACTTTAGCTGGTTATTTGTATCTGGTTGTCACTGTTATCGTTGGAGTCTTTGTTCCTGAGGATCCACCGTTTGCTAAAAAGGAAACTACTAGTGAGGATCTGGAAGAGATAGAAATGGTTGAATATGAAAGAGATGTTGAGTCTGTGAGCAATGCGATTCACCCTCATACTTCATATTCGTCGGTTGATAACAAGAAGAGTGGGGGTGTTAATACACTATTGGATGTCTATAGAAAGATGTGGCACGTTGTGAATTTGAAAAATGTTAGATTGTTTATACTTGTTCATTTACTATCCAAGATTGCATTTCAAGCAAACGAATCTGCAACTAGCTTGAAGTTATTAGATAAAGGTTTTTCAAGAGAGGACTTGGCAATTTCAGTGTTGATTGATTTCCCATTCGAGATTATATTTGGTTATTATGCAGGAAGGTGGTCAACCGGTGATGAACCATTGAAACCTTGGATGTACGGTTATTTAGGAAGGATCTTGGCTGCATTTTTAGGTCAGATTTTGGTCTGGTGTTTCCCCAAGAGTGGGAAAGTCAATACTGCTTATTTTATAGCTGTGATCTTACAGAACTTATTTGGTTCTTTCATGTCAACTATTCAATTTGTTTCAATCTGTGCATTCCATACCAAGATTGCCGATCCATCAATTGGTGGAACTTATATGACTACTTTGAACACCTTATCGAATTTGGGTGGACAATGGCCAAAGATCATAGTGTTGTACTTGATTGACTCTTTGACTACTGCAAGATGTATTCCATCCGATGATATCAAGAGTCCATTGAATACGAATCCTTTTGAAGATTCATCATATTACAATTGTTATGCTGCTGCAAACAAAAAATTATGTTTGAGTAATGGTGGACAGTGTAAGATTTTCCAAGATGGGTATTATTTCACAAACATGATATGTATTACCATTGGACTAAGTTTATATTTCTTTTGGATTAGAAAAACGGCAACACATTTACAAAGTTTGCCTATTGGTGCATGGCGTGCTGCTAGAGGTGCTCTGAGTCTGCCAGTTTGAACAGAGTATTATCAAGATTTATTTTTTATATTATTATCGGTACATACTTCAATTAATCGATGCGTTTTCATCATGTAATTAATATATTCCTTCTATCTCAACCGTCAATTTGCATTCCATCTCCGTTTTGGTTTTGGATACCTTCATCAAGTTTATTATTCTTCCAACTATCTGACTGCTCATGTCCATTTCCATTTCCGTTTTCAAGCTTGCTATCGTTGTCTTCTCCTTCACCCAAATCGTTATCTTTCTTAGCAGGACTGGTGGAATTCAACCCTCTAGTATTGTTTTTCATCGATAATTTATGTTCTTGTTCTTGTTGTTGTAGTTGTTGTTCGAAAAAAGGTTCTTTCCATCGATCAACCATATCCTGATACAATACACTGCTCAATTCTTGTTTCATTATTTGTTTTCTAAACTCAGGCGATTTTAATAGAGTTAGGATATGTAGACAGTTTGGATATATCAACTCACTTGAATATTCTGGATCTCGCCAGTATTCTAGATATTTCAAATAATTTAGAAATTCTGGTTTTTCTAATGTGCCCGTTTGTGCTAGGTATGCCAAGTATTGCATGTTTGCCAATGATTGAACAAACTGTTGGTGATGGTAGGGTTGAATAGTTCAGTAGTTAGTATAAAGATGTCCCTTAGTAAAAAAATACAGTGCAATGGTACCCAGAGTACATACTTCCAACTCAATTTCCCATCTTGTGGGTAGGTCTTCCGTTGATATCGTTTCTGCCATTTGGAATTGAGAGCTTATTGAGATTATATCTTGCTTGGAGAGGGAGACAGAGGTGATGATCAAGTGATCAACTGTTCAACTATTCAAGTTGTCCTGTCTTGAATCTGATTCTGATTCTGAAGAAGAGCCAATTAGAGTGTGGCGGTGCGTAGTGGCGCGTGCTCTTTTGCCATCTTCGGATTCGGAGCTGTTCACATTTGGAGAGGTGGATTTCTCCTGTGTATCCAGCCTTCTCCATTGGTTTGGTAGAAGCCAGTACAATACATATACAAATTGCGTGTATAATGCCAAATACAATAAGCCGCCATCCCATTGGGAGCCACTTGAAACTCATAGATGACCAGATGACCATCGTATCTCGGAAATTTCATATTGATAAGATGCAGCTTTTGATCATGTCTTCTTATCCAGCAATAATATTCTTGGGACAGTTGATTTATCTACTATCACCATCAGAGATGTTATCTAATTACTTCACACAAAAGAGAAACATCTTCAATGTTTATTTTGTGAAATTTGGTTGGTTTTGGACAACTTTTATATATGGATTGTTTCTCAATAGTGTAATGAAAGATGTTTCAATTGAAAGAAAGAACAACAAATTGATCAATAGTGTAAAGAAATTCACTGTTATTACCATTTGCTGGATCTTTTTTTGCCAGTGGTTTTTTGGTATGCCAATAATGGATAAGATCTTTATCTTAACTGGTGGTTCATGTTACAACGTTTCAGAATTGAAGATCAAATCCCCAATGGCTAACAAGTTCAAGATTATGGATTTCAAAATTGATGAATTGGTATCAAAAGCTGCTGAAGTTGGTGGTGATTTTTTCTATTCAAACGATGTTTCATCGAAGCAATGTAGATCGATGAAGGGAAGCTGGCATGGAGGCCATGATCCATCAGGACATATCTTCCTACTATCGCTGAGCTCTAGCTTCTTGTTGGCACAATTGTTTGTGTTTTATGATGTTGGTCAAATACTCACCAAGATTAGACAATTCAAAAACGATATAACTATACATATACAAAACAAAGATGTTTTCAAGTCACTGAGGTGCCTATTCATTGAATATCCGGTTGTGTTGGTGCTACTATTTCTATCACTCTGGCTATGGATGCTTCTCATGACCTCCATATATTTCCATTCCTTGCTTGAAAAACTGTTTGGATTGGCATTCAGTTATCTGGCCACTTTACTTTCTTTTCAAATCTAGCATCGGATACCAATACCCGTCCTTTCTTGTATATATATTTGTATGTATTTCTATGTATATACACCTCTCTGTACACTCTAATGAAATTGCCTGCGCCACGCTAATCACTAGCCACGTGCGAATTTGTGGCTGCTCAAGCCGAAAATGTAACTGGAGTTGATGGTCTGATGGTGTTCATTGACTGCTTGTAGCTACTTCCACTGGCTCATTCAGTACTTACATCATGGTGCTGAAAGGTAATGGGTCTGTTCGAGATCAATTCAGTGACAATTCCTCGGTTGAACCATCGAGTGACCTATCAAGCATTTCTCCATTCACTGACTCCGGCAGCGGCAACAGCAACAGCATCGGACACAACAAGGACTCTTCTCATACCAGCAACTTGACAATGTCGATTGCCACTGATGACACCAACAATATCCATTTGTTGGAGAATCAAGAACAGCTTCAGTCAACTTCAAATTCAAAAACAACCAAGTACGATATCATCGGTTGGTGCCTGTATTCGTGGGCAGCGGAACCGTTTGTGGTTAGTGTTGTTGGAACGTATGTTCCGTTGTTGCTTGAACAAATAGCAAGGGATAACGGTGTCAAGTATTCAGATAGATTGAGTCCCTGTAATGGATCAAGAATACCAATTCCTTCTCCTTCTCCTTCTCCTTCTCCTTCCCCTGGCCAACCATCTATCACCTCTTCAGACGACAACACATGCGTCTTGCCATTATTCGGAGGATCATTCTATATTGACTCTTCATCATATGCATTATACACATTCTCAATCTCGGTGATGGTTCAAACGATACTGGTGATATCCATGTCCGGTGCAGCAGATAGAGGTTCCCATAGAAAATCATTGCTTGTGTTTTTCGCCATCATTGGATCCCTGTGTACGATTTGTTTCTGGTTTATCAAGCCTGATAGTTACTACATGGCTTCTTTTTTGGCAATCATGGCTAATAGTGCATATGGAGGAGTTAGTGTTTGTGGTAACTCCTTCTTGTCACTTTTGGTTAATGATAGTGATGAAGTTAAGAATTTAAAGTATCAAGATGATGCTAATGCTGATGCTTGTTCTAATGTTGATGCGGGCGATGTGATGGCAAGAACACGCCAGAAAGTCATTATAACAGGAGAAGTTAGCTCAAGGATCAGTGGACTAGGTGCAGCATCTGGATATGTTTCGGCATTGATAGTTCAAATAATGACAATGCTTGTGATATTGAGATTGAAAAATGATCCAAATAATGGCTCCTTAATAAAACCTATACAAATTGTCATTGGGCTTGTTGGAGTGTGGTGGCTAGTTTTCCAGATTCCTTTACAACTATTATTAAAATCGAGAGCATCGCCAAATTTGAATTTGGATCATATCAAGAAACCAATTTATGGCGATCCAACATATACGAAAAAACTAATCGTATATCAATTACAATTAGTCAATGCATACTTACTCCATGGTTATAAAACTTTATTCCATGCATTGAAACAGGCTAGAGAATTACAAGATATTTGTAGTTTTCTATTGGGTTGGTTTATCATATCCGATTCATTAACAACAATCAACTCAACAGCTATATTATTTGCAAAGACAGATTTAAGAATGTCAACTTTACAACTATCACAAATTGGAGTGTTGACCATGATCTCAGCAATTGGTGGCTCTATTGCAATACCAACTATAATTCAACCATATTTCAAATGGACAATCAAGCAAACATTGATATTTATTGTTGTTTGGGCATCGGTTATTCCAACTTATGGTATATTGGGTTTTTTCATTGAGTCTATTGGATTGCACCATTGGTTAGAGATGTATATCTTGGCTATTTGGTATGGGTTTTCATTGGGTGGTATAGCTACTGTTTCAAGATCGTTTTATTCGATGTTGATACCAAAGGGACAAGAAAGTGTTTTCTTTGCATTGTTCAGTATAACTGATAAGGGTTCTTCGATTTTGGGACCTTTTTTGGTTGGTGTTATAATTGATTATACTCATGAGATTAGAAAATGCTTTTGGTTGTTGTTGGTTTTTTTGTTGGTTAGTATACCTGTTTTTTCTTTTGTTGATATTGAAAGAGGTATTACTGAGGCTAATGTTTTGGAAGAGTACGGTGATAATGTTGTTGTTGATGAAGAACATTAAGTTCATTGTGTATTTTTTGACGACTGGTGAGAACAGGCTACGTTCTTCTACTTACATATACATATAAAAATATAAAACTGTTTTGTCATACTAGATGTTGGGATGTAGAGAGGTTTGCTTAAGTTGACTGTCCTGATTCTGCCTTGTACTCTGGAAACTGTTCCTCTTTCGCCGATTCAAGGCAAAACTAATATTTCAAAATAAATAAATGAACTTTGATTAAAGTAAATCTGCAATTAAAATAAATAAATAAAAAAAAAGATAATAAAAATTATGCACTTGCCCGCCATTTGAACCAAAATAAAATAAATGAAAAAAATACCCAACGGGATATTAGTTACCCCAAACACTAATTGTGCGATCATCACCACAACTAACCCATTCTAACCTGTTATCAGCCTGATTGTATCTCCAATCGATACAATTGATCAATGATTTATGACCTTCGATAACGTCTATTAGATTACCGAATCTCTTGTTCCAGATATAAATATAACCATCCACTGAACCGGACAGGACCAAATTTGAGTCTGTTAAACAACCTCTGATTACGAAATTTGATTGTTGAACTCCATAGTATTTATTCACCAAGAATGGTCTCTTTGGGTTTGAAAGGTTCCATAGTTGTAAATGATCAGGTTTGATGTTAATTAAGACTGATGAGGAATCATTTTTGGATTTTGTAATTGATGTTAGTTTTTTGTTTAGTTTTGTAGTTGATAGTAATTCAAAATTGTTTTTCAAGTTGAATATTAAGAATTCTTCAGAGTGGGTGATGGCGCATAGTAGTTGTGTATCGTTAAATATCACAAAATCATCAATTCTTAAATCAGTTTGGAAATCATGGATCATGTAGCCATCTGTGTTGAAGATAACCAATTTACGATCTGGTGAAGAGACGATGAATTTGTTTTCATCATCATCTCCAATGAATTCAATTGACCATAATCTGATGTTTGGATGATTACTAAACAATTCACTGTTTTTGAAAGTCTTTAACAATGGATAATCATCATGATCATGTGAAGTATTATGATGATGATGATCGTCATCATCATCATCTACATCATCATCATTAGGATTTATATTCCAAATGTTTATTGTTTGGTCAAATGAAGTGGAAATCAAGTAATTATCAAACTTTGACCAAGATAGATAAACGATTGTGCCCTTGTGACCAGTTAAAGTTTTATAAATTTGGTAATCATCTTCAACGTCATAGATTATGATTGAATTATCAACTGAACCAGAAGCCAAATATTTCCCATTGTTTGAATATTTAACAAACCAAATCTCATCTTCATGTGAAGATAATTTTTGTTTTAGTTTGTTTGGAATATTTGATTTCAAATTCAGATTCAAGTTTGATTTCATTGTTATATCTTTGAATAAGTTGAGTGAGTCGTTGGTTTCTATGTAGAAAGGGTTTGACATCAGTTGATATGATAATGATTGGTTGACAAGTTCCACAAGTCTATTTGGGTCAACCACTTTATTTGAAGGTAACAATGATCGCACTTCAGAGATTAAGTTTGATCTAGATTGGTTGAAATCAGATCCAATGGTCCAATTCAATTCATTTAAGAATTGTACAAGATCATTGTTATTATTGGAGATGTTTTCATTGTTTTCAATCAACAAAAAGGACAATTTTTTAGGTAAAGAATTGTCATCATTTTGCAATTTCTTCTTATCATTCATGAAGAAATCTTCATTTAAATTTCTCAAGATTCTAATGGCTTTATTTTTGTTGTTATCAAGAAGCAAGGCTTCCAAGAAGAATCTCTTTTGGATGGCAATATGAACAAAATTCAAAGTGGATGTGTTGTTGTCTGATAATTGGTTAACCAAGTCATTCAAATTTGAATAATTTTTATCCAAATTTGGTGAGATCAAGATTGCATTCAAATCCGAAAGCAAATCATTGTTGATTGAGCTCAAGCCTGTTATATCAACCAGCTGGTCTTTAACGTTTGATAATTGAGGGTTGTTGAAGCTGGAGAGGTATTGGATGATCAAGGACATCAACTGAGAGTGTGTGACATTCTTTGTGTTGTTGATGTTGTTGATGTTATTGATGTTATTGATGCTGTGTTCGTTGGAGTTGTTGCCACCAGTGGATGTGGTTGTGGTTGTGGCTGTTGGTACAAGCGGAGCTGATAAGATCTGGGATATTGATTGTTGGATGGCTGGGTGGTCAGTGGTGCCATCCAGGCGATGGTCTTGAAGAGGCATTGTTGTGTATGGTTGTGGATGGTAAGTTGGGATGTGATATTGGGCTGCAACACTGGTTGTTTTAGTTGTTTTAGTTGTTTTAGTTGCACATCTCTTCTTCTGAATCTGAGTCTGGGTTCCTATTTGGTGCACGGGTGTCTTGCGCTCTCTGTGGGGGGCCAAGTCCGATAAGACGGGCTGGAGACGGCACACTCCATTGCAATCACCACTGAGCACATTACAATCGTATTTATGTAGCACTGTAATATGACCAGCTGAGAACAGACTACCAACAACCACCAACAACCACCAACAACCACCAAGAGAGATGCCAAAGAAGAAACGGAATTACCGCTCTCTTCTAGCTCTCTTCATCTCTCTTCTGCTCCGGGGAAGGAAAAGGTCGTGTGCGGTGTCCCAATTTTTGTTGGCGTTACGTGTTCGCTTTTCGATTTGTCAGACGTGTCTCTTTATTCACTTTCACTTGATTCAACTACTTCAACTGGCTTCAGCTGGCTTGCCGTCTGTACTGTCCTCTTCTTCCTCCTGTTGTATATATTGAACCCAGATACTAGAAGTAACCACCACAAAGAAACAATGCATCTCTTCAACTTGAAAACACTCTCCACCATCTTGGCAACCCTCTCCATCGCAAACCTCGCCAGAGCAGATGACGGTGGAGCCATTGCCTCCCCAGATTCCGCCGTTGTCAAATTGACCTCCGAGACTTTCGAATCATTCATAAAAGAAAACCCATTGGTCTTAGCAGAGTTCTTTGCCCCATGGTGTGGCCACTGTAAGAAGTTGGGTCCGGAATTTGCAACTGCTGCCGACAAGTTGGTTGAAAAAAACATCAAGTTGGCCCAAATTGATTGTACCGAAGAAAGAGACTTGTGTGCTGATTACGGTATCAAGGGTTATCCTTCATTGAGAGTCTTCAGAGGTACCGCTGAACCTTCCGAATATACTGGTCAAAGACAAGCAGATGGTATCTACAGTTATATGGTGAAACAGGCTACTCCACCAGTCACCCAATTCGAAGATTCCGCCGATATCTTGGACCTCATTGCCGAAGCTGTTGATCCAGTCATCTTGCAAGTCTTACCAACAGGCATCACAACAAACAATGAAACTTTCTATACCGTTGCCAATGAATTAAGAGACACCTTCACTTTCATCACAACTTCAAATGCTGACTACGTTTCAAAATACACCTCAAAGGATTCCCCATCTTATGTCATCTTCAGACCTGAAGAAGCCACCCAAGATGCATCTATCTATGCTGGAAAAGAATTCGATGAAACACATTTGAAAGAATTCATTGACGTTGAAGCTAAACCACTCTTTGGTGAAATTGATGGCTCAACTTTTAAAACTTATATGGATGCCGATATCCCATTGGCCTACTACTTCTGGAGTGAAGAATCAGAAAGATCAGGTGTCAAAGATATCATCAACAAGTTGGCTAAAGAATACAGAGGTAAGATCAATTTCGTTGGTTTGGAAGCAACTAAATTCGGTATGCATGCTAAGAACATCAACATGAAAGAAGAATTCCCATTGTTTGCCATCCATGATATTCATGATAACTTGAAATATGGTATTTCTCAAGATAAACCATTGGATAACAGTCTGATCACCAAATTCGTTAATGATTTCGCTGCTGGTAAGTTGGATCCAATTGTCAAATCAGAACCAATTCCAACAGTTCAAAATGAATCTGTTTACCATTTGGTTGGTTATGAACATGAAAAGATTGTTCACTCAAAGAGAGATGTCTTGGTTGAATATTATGCTCCATGGTGTGGACATTGTAAGAGATTGGCTCCTTCTTATGAAGAATTGGCTCAATTATACGGTTCTAATGATGATGTCCTAATTGCAAAGATTGATCATACTGAAAATGATGTTGCAAAGGTTGACATTAAAGGTTACCCAACAATCATCTTGTATCCAGGTGATGGCTCAGAACCAATCGAATTCAATGGTCAAAGAACAATTGAAGGTTTAGCCGAATTCATCAAAGATAAAGGTTCTAATGGTGTTGAACTTCCATCTGCAAAGGAAGAAGAAGAAGAAGTCTCTGCTATTGAATCTAGTTCAACTGCAGCAGCTGTCGAATCTGAACAAGTTCATGATGAGTTGTAAATGATGAAACTCTTTATCTCTCTTTGTACATTGTTTTCTTTTGTCTCATCACTTTTGTTTGCTGGTTTCATTTCTTTATGTTTCTGGTTTTTAGTTTATTATCTCCTTCAGTAAGTTCTTGATTTTGGGTATCATCAAAAATAAAAATAAATTTTGAAAAAAATAACATTATAAATTACAAGTAAGTAATTGCATTAAATCTATATATAAAACATTAAAAGTACAATTGAAAGGGGGAGAAACGGAGAACGAGTTAAATAAAAATAACCTTTTTTTTCATTGCTAACCTCTGATAGTTTCAAAAGCAGCCTTACTTAATCTGTTCATGATAGCTAGTCCTTCGTTTGTTTCATCGATACCTTCAACAAATATATAATCAACACCTAACTCATCAACTTCTCTTAACATTGCAAACATATTACGTTGTATATCATTTCCATCAACTCCAAGCTCTCTTTCAACTTGAATCAAATCACCTTCAATTTCATCTTTTCCAATGAAATATTTTGATCTTAACAATGCAATCTTCTTATTCCCATCTCCATCATTATCATTTAAAAACTCATTGGCATTTTCATTTATAAACTTCTCAATGGCAACTTTACCATCCTTACAATTCAAAAATAAAACAACCTTGGCACTAGGTGAATAATGTCTATATTTCATCCCAGGTGTTCTAACAGGCTCAAGCTTCCCAGCGGTCTTCTTGGCAATGATTATATCCTTCCAGAATTCACCACCGTGTAACTTGATCTGCTCTAATGATACACCACCAGGTCTCAAAAGCATCGGTGGGTCGCATAGTCCGTCCACCACTGTTGATTCCAAACCAACATCGCATGCTCCACCATCCAAGATCAATGGGATCTTGCCCTTTAGGTCGTGATAAACGTGCGATGCCAATGTTGGAGATGGACGGGTTGAGGCATTCGCAGATGGTGCAGCCAGTGGTGTGTCGCTGATTTCGATTAGTGCCCTTGCCACTGGATGTGATGGTAGTCTGACTGCAAATGTGGGTTGGTTAGCGGTGACTAGGGTGGATATTGGAGAGCCTGGTAGTACTGGAAGCAAGATTGTTAATGGGCCAGGCCAGAATTTGGCAAGCAGTGGTTCGTAAACTGCTGGGATTTCTTGTCCTGGGGCCATCAACTTTCGTTTCAACTGTGATACAGAGGAGACGTGCGATATTAATGGGTTGTCTGAAGGTCTGTTTTTGGCTCTGTAGATTGATTTGACCGATTCAGAGTTGGTTGAGGAACCACCAAGTCCATAAACGGTTTCAGTTGGAAACCCAACCACATCGTTTGTATTTTGTAAGATATCAGATGCTTCGAGTAATGATTGTTTTGTTGTTTCATCTGTGATTGTTAGCTTCCCATTTGAATCAAAGTGTATTGAGGATGGATCCACTTTCAGGATCTTGGTATCGAATGTCGTAACCATCTTGGTAGTTGTGAATGATCGTATCCCAATGAATAGGGGCTTGCGTATAAGCCTGATTGCTGTGGTTGTTGGTTTGAACACAAACGTTTTTGATGGATTATTGATTTCTAGATGTCATATAGATATATGTATATACATATATATATGGTCCTTCTTATTCTATTGCTAGTTAATCAGCCATTCTCTTCATTCTTTCTTATTCTGTTCAGTCATAATTCTCTTTTTTTTGGCTTTTAAAATATTTTTTTGCGCTCTGGTGTTGCGCCTAATCGAACTGTCTTGACAGCAAAATGAACCTGATGTTTATGGGGAGATGAACATGAGAGAAGAGGGATTTCAGTGATAAGCAATACCCTACTTCACTTTACATCAACAATAAAATTGCAATGTTTGGATTTGCTAAGAAATTGGTGTCCACTATAGAGACGCAGGCCACCAACTACCTGAGTGCGTCATCCACTCAGGAGGTGTCCAATGATCTGGAAAGAGTTGCATTGAGGGTGTTGAACGTTGAGAAGTCCTCCATTGCTGAAACTTATGGGTTTCAAAGTTGGTTTGATTTCATCTTGGCTGTCAATGGCCATGATATCTGTTCTTTTCTATCTCCAGGTCAAGCCGTTGATTCAAATCCTTATGCCAATGCGTATCCATCAGATGATGCCAATATAGCTCCTATTCAACCTGCTGGTGCTTATATCGATCCAAACACCATCGACTATTCAAACTTGATCAACTATCTGTCACATGAGATCAATGTTACTAAGTCAGATATTGTGTTCCAAGTTTGGAGTGCTAAAGGTGGTGTTATAAGAGACATCAAGATTCACAACTCTTCCTTTTCTGATTTATCGAGCAGTCAACTAGATGATATCAATATCTCTTCTGATAACTCCATCAAAGTTGATACTAAAGATGGACAAACAACAGTTTCCAATTCAGCATTTAGAAAGTTGAAAATATCACTTCAACTATGTTCTTTGCAAGCATCATCGTATGTTTGGCACGTTTTAAAAGTTCAACCAAACTCACCAGCTTATGTTGCCGGTATCATGCCTGATGAATACATCATCAACTCTGAAGGTGGCAAACTAGCAACAGGTGGTGAAGATTTACTAGGTAGAGTCTTAAGTTCCACCTATACGAAATGGAAAGCCCAATTTACACAACAGTCTACCAATAACCCATACTTGCCTCAGCAACCATCGCAATTGGGTGCTGATTCCAATGCACCATGTTCAGTTGTACTATACGTTTACAATCGTGAGCATGATGCTGTTAGACCAGTGACAATTTATCCAAATGATACGTGGGGAGGAAGAGGTTTACTTGGTTGTGATATTGGTTATGGTTTATTACATAGAATACCTGAAGTTTTGCATAAATACGGTAACTCCAACGAAGATAACTCGGATGATGAAGGATTATCCGGTGTTATGTTTCAACAGAAAAGAGAGAGGGAAAATGCAGCAGAATTGGAATCAGAGCCATTGTTTCAGTCTAGTGGGAATTTCTTACAAACAGCAGTTCATGCTCCAAGTTTCAATCAGGCTAGTGAATATTCAAGCACTATACCTCCTCCAAAATTGACAACCAAAAAAAATCAAAAGAAATATAGTATTCCTCAGAATTATTTGGATGATTATCTTAAACAGGAAACTGCCAAATCAAATGAAATTGATGCCGGTAGTAAAGTTGACTTTGGGGATGAGATTCCATTACCCCCAAAGGCATCTAACTGATGGTGCCAATTATCTCTCTATAAATGTTTAATGTTAGGAGGAGAACAGATATGTCATTTTATTCCTGTATTTAGTAAAACGTAGATGGGTAGCTATATCTATGAAGTATTCATCTATCTATGTTGTAGCCATTGCTCTCTTTCATTTTTCAAAGTTGGATAGCTGGTAGAGTTAAACGAATCCTTCATGTGCAAACACTCTGCAAGGCTCCAACTTAGAACCCAGTCCACCAAACCAACGTTTCTAGCTAAGGAAACAGCTAAGAAATAAGCAGAACTTAAAAATGAGCCAAAGAATAGCCCAACCAATACTTGATCAAAATTGTGATACTCATAGTACAGTCTAGACGATGCAACCAACACCAAGCATAAACATAAACCCACACCGGAAGCCAACTTGCAATTGGTAGATAAGGAGACTGGCCACTGGTAAGTCATCTTCAACATGATATAAGTGACGAAAAATGCAACGAACTGAGAATGAGAAGAAGGCATCCCGTAAGACAATCCACCACCAGCTTTGAAGATCTGACCTCTTATTGGTCTGTCGAACTTGGCTATTTTCTTTAGTAGGATACTGCTAGCGTCATTTATCACTTGTCCCAAGGCAATGAAACAGCTCTCTATTTCTCTGGTTATTAAAAACCATGAGAATATAAACACTAGGATTAGAATCGGAAGGAGTGAAAAGATTGCGATTATAAGTGACAGGATGTTTTCTTCATCATATAAGATGTAAGTGTGATCAAATGGTACAAGATTGGTATGATTCATATGGGAAATTAGACTCTTCAATGGTATCAAAAGGTGATTATTGGCGTATCAAAGCAGTCCCATTGAATCTAATTGAGTTGGGTTGAATTTAGTTGAGTTGATAAGCCAAACTTGATTCACTTTTTTGTTTTGCATTGCGAGATCACGTGATGCTTATTTCACAGCCCGAGTCTATGAAGTGTGCGCTTGTAGTGAAAGAAGGATGAAGGATTTCACAGATGGGTAACTTCTACGCTAGTGTCGGTTGATTACAGTTCTGGGCTTGCTTCTGGTTGTTATCTTTACGGCCTTGTTCAATGCTAGTTTGTTGATGACCACTTATGCTTTTTGTTCCAAATCCACTTTTTGTTTTTTAAATATGAATTCAAAAAATTTCTCAACTACGTGGTTAAGAAGATATTAAACCAAGAAACTAATTTCACTCGATAACAGTAATTAGAAAAGCAAAAACTGTTACTGGTTATGAAACGTGATATAATCACTCAGTATTGTTTAACAGTTAAAAAAACGCAAAAAAAAAAACAGTATGGTAATCCTGTTTACTGCCACGACTACTGGGTGATCTGAAAACACATCCTTCCACCTTGTTAAAATGCTCTTCTACAAAACCTTGATGCAACTACTGTCGTACTGCTTTACAATACAATGTAAGTTTAGTGTAATTATTATATTAGAAGTTTTAAAAAGCGTAAATTAATCGTGAGTTGAAAAGATTCTATAGAGGGTAAATGAATTGCTCATTTTCCAAATCGGTCAAATCCAAAGCGGCTAAGTTGACTTGAACTTCAGAACCATCTGAATCTTGAACAAAACCAACTTCATCACTGTTTTCTCCTCTCTTGATTAATCTTTCATTGTTTCTCTTGTTCAAGAGATACCAGATAACTAAAGCAATCAATGGAGCAACGAAGAAAGATAAGACAATTTGGACGATCCATGCTGGAATGTATCTTGGACCATCACCTGATTGCCATAATTGTGGGGAGATCAAATTGGCAACACTGTAACAGACCATGATAATGGCATTTCTTGTCAATCTCTTGGTGTAACCGGAACATGAAGATGTGTTCCAACTGAACATCAAGATCCATGGAATACCAAACACTGGAGATGCTAAACATAACATTGCCAATAAAGCGGTTTTCTTATCCCAAGCAATGGTGGCAGCACCAATGGAACCAACGAATGATGGAATGGTCCAGAAGACAACGGAAAAAGCTGTCCAGTTTGGCTTGTATGATAAGACAGTAGTGGCGATGATACAACAAACAACGGCAAAACCACCACTTGCGACGGAAACCAAAGTACTGCCCAATTCTGAAACACCACCCATACCTTCAAATAGCAAGTTTTGTTGGTAAGGCAAGTTGTTTGCTAATTGTTGTAACAAGAAGAATAAACCAAATAACCAGGAAATTGGATCTCTCAAAGCTTCAACTAATTGATATTTCTTGAAAACCTTTTGTTCGATAGATGCACCTGTTGTCTTTTGAACTCTTCTGATAACCCAGATCTTTTCTTTGATTGAAAGGAATTTGGCATCGGTTGGATTGTTTGGATAAAGGAAGAATAATAAAACAGTCAATGCACCAGTACATGAACCGATGATAATATAAAACAATTTCCATAATCTGATTGAACTTTGAGCATGTAAGATACCGTATGCGATGAAACCAACAGGAATCGTAACACCTAAACATGTACTGTAAAAGATTGGAGCACTTGCAGCCTTTTCATTGACAGTTAAGAACTGAGACATGGTTGTGTTCAAGATAGGAACAGCGACGGATTCAACGAAACCTAAGAAGAATCTCAAGACGTAGATACCTTGATAACTGCTTGCTGTACAATGTAAGAAGATGATGATTGTCCATGCAAAAGCAATAACTGTAAGTAATCTTCCAATTGGGAATTTTTGGACTAAGAATAAATTCAATTGACCAACAATGTAACCAACATAAAACAAAGTACTTGAGTTGTTATATTTGTTTTGAGTCATGTTTGTATCGGTCCATAATTCGAAACTTGAAGCATATGAGAGAGTTGCCTTATCGGAGTATAGAAGTAAATTGGTCAATGCTGTTAGGAAAACAACAATGAAGGTAACTTTTCTTGAAAGTTTACGTTCTTCTTCAGGTGTAATTTCAGAAACTTCAGCATCGTATTTTTCAATAAAGGCCAAGGTAAGATCAGCATCTCTAGAGCTAATAACTTTGTGATTAGTCTTTGTAGGTTCGATTGTAAGACTCTTCGAAGCGTCTATCTCAACCTTCTCGGTACTATCAGAAAGAGACATTTTTGAAGTGGTTTGAAAGTGTTATTTGATTTTATACTAACTCAAAATCATTTCAATTGATGTTTGTTTCACAAAAGCATGGGTAGCTTGATATTTATATAGGTTAAAGACAGCCTAGATCTGGAAAAGCAAGATGCAAAAAAAAACCTTGAATTGTGTGATAGCGTAACTGTGGCTTCATATACTTCATCAAAATCAAACAGTATGGCTTGCATATTTATTCAGCATACAACTTTCATATTGCACTAGATGGCTTCCATCACGTTAATGGGCTGGCCGGGTTTAGTGAGTCAATGCGAAAAAATTGAAAAGATGTGGGAAAAAAAACAGTCGTCTGGTACGGCCCCAATATCCGTTTTAGCGGCTGGCTACTTGTGATATTCCGCCCGGTATATAGAGCCATGAATGGCAATAGCACCCTGGACCTGAGTCCTCCCTAGTCAGTAGAAAGCTTATAGTCGCATTCTTGTAGGACTAAATCATAAGGATAGTTATACTTATATCCAGCCAGTATCTGTATTTTCCTGGCTAGAGTATTTATCCACTACCTAGAGAGATAATCACCTGACAAACCAAACACTCTCGACACCGGGTCCCATCTCCAGGGGAAGGGGTGCAGCGCGGGACAGGAAGGCGTTTCTTTTTTTCGAGGACTTTAAGGAAAAAAAAAAAACGAAATCAAATGACACAATTGAATTGCGGAGGAGTATTGCTGTTTCGGGAAGTATTTGTCCTGGTGAAGAGCTCTTTTTCTGAGGAGCCATACATTTATACCGTTTCTTGAACTGCTTGTGAGTGGATGAACACCAATATTAATCGGTTTGAGTAGCTTCTTTTGATCATAAACACACATTGAAATCTCTTGCCAATCACGATTGAGATCACGTATGGGATATCATTATAAAGTGTGGTGGTATCCCTCATAATGATGATACTTGGTATACATATATTTGATAATGCGGATTGTGTAGTGTGGCACGAACAGTAGGGATTCAAATCTCTTGCTGCATTTCCATCCCTACTCACACCATGTGTATGAATTGTGTTGGTTTGTGTTTTGAGCAGAAAAAAGTATTACCACTGTCAATATGCTAGAAATATTTGTTTAGGTACAAGAGCTAGTATCGGCTTTTATGAATAATATCCGGCTTTTCCTATATTATATTACAGGGAGTTTGTGAATATCTTTCAGATGACTTGAGGAAAATCACGGAATTTCTGGATATGAACTGTAAATTGCTGTTCGCCGTGCATATATTCGATGGCTCTCTCGATTTCAAAGAAGGATATTGTAAATGAAGGCAAAAGGGGCCCCAATAGTACTACTGTAGCTCAAGTATAACCAAAATAACTGTTTTCCCCGGAGTCTGGGGTCATCATGTTGAGCTTTCATTATACCTAAGTACGGGAAATAGGAGAGGAATCATCAGAGAGCTCGCGCGCTTATTGACAAAACGGTGTAGAGGTTAAGTCCCCACCAATCAATAATCAACTTCCAAAGCTTTAGACGTTATATGGATATTCATTCATTAGAAGTTTTACTAGCATATTAATGAAACTGAAAAAAAGAAATTACACGAAAACTAAAAGAGAACACTCACACCTCTTACTCCATTTGAATTTGAACTGTCTTCCATTCTGTAGCTAAATGTGGAGGACCTTTGCAGAAGTTTGCAACACCATTAGTTAAATCATAGATTGCTGTACCGACTGTCATCAACATTTCTTCTTCTTCATTTCCACTGAATCCCTTCTCACTTCTAGGGTTCTTGGACTCTGAAATCGAGTTTGGAGCACATGTTCTGTCACTGACACATCTCTTCAAAGCATCAACTGAAATACCTTTACCCATTGGGGTTGCTTTGATCTCATCGACAAATCTTTGTTGCAAGATTCTATGTCTATAGAATGAAGAGCCACCTGGATTTTTACATCTGATGTAGTTTCCAGAAGGAGAGTATCTTGGGGAGATAAAATGGTTTGAATGGGTTAGTATGGCACGTTTGTCAGAAGCAGGTAAAACTTCACCGCCTGTTTTCTCGTCAACATAAATTGGATCAACCAAAAAGTAGGAGTTTGGAATCAATTCAAAATCAAGCGCTTGCTTCTCTCTACAACCAACCATCACATTACCAGAAACATGTCTTGGTGTTTGAACAATGTACTTAAGACCATTTGCATAACTGTGACATGACAAAAACTTTCTTCTAGCAAATGAAACAGGAACAACTGGTAACTTGATACCGTAGTCTTTTTCAGCTTGCTTGATTTTCTTTTCATCAGTTGAATCCTGTGGGAAACTGAAAAAATCAATGGTAGAGTTTAATGCATTAGCACACAATCCAAGACCTTTTGAATTCATACCGGATCTTCCCAGTTGTCCAACCTCACCAAAAGTTAAAATTGCCTTTGGCAAACCTTCTTCTGGAGATGTGTAACTTTCTAAAATGACACAAAGATTATTGTCATATAGATAATCATCCAAGTCCCAATTCTGAATCATTCTCACTGCCTTTTCATCAATAACACAGGCTGTTGTACATTCATTTCCAGTTGCTTCATCTGCAAATAGTTGATCTTGTAGCTGTGAATTGTTCTTATACTTGGTCAAATCATATCTAGCATTGATTAAAATAATTATTTCAATAGCAGTTTCAGAACCTTCAGAAATACCTTTAATCTCATCATAAGCAAAATGATCATAATTCTTTAAAGCAGGCAAGTAATAACCTTTGATGATATTCTCACACCATAACCAAGGTGGTAAGGTGTCACTAGTTCTATAATGCTCACCCAATTGCTGGATTTGTGATTTCAAAGTAGAACCTTGCTGGTGTCCACGTTCATAGGAGTTTCCTTTCAAAACAAGGTGGGGATACATTAAATCGGTTGTCATTTTGGTTGAGTATCAGGTTACGTTGTCTTTTCTTGTTGTTGATTTTCAAGATCGAATGATGTTACAAAACTACACAAACATAATTTGTCTGTTTTCAGCTGAAACTGTATACTTTAAATACGTTGGTCAACCATTCGACTGTCCTTTTGAGATGGCGCCTAACTGGGAATCTTTGAAATTGTCCGCTCCGACATTGTCGGAGGATCCGCGCCTGGATTAGGAAAGAGCGGAATTTGAAAGCGGGTTTGCGTGTTATCTATTTCCTGAAAGGGAAATCATCAAATACCGATGGCGCATTTCTCCAACGACATGTTTGATAGCAAAGGGTGCTTGGAATCGGGGCCTTCATGTTCTTTCTTATCGTGTGCTCCACCGTCCTGCAAAATCATACAACATGAATCACTCACTTTTGGTTTATAAAAATAGGTGATATTCCCAGGGTTCTTGGAGATAATGGAGATATTTGAATAACTTTGAAATTTGGAGATATTACAACCACACCGATAAAAGTATCATACACAATAAATTCAGTATCATGCCTTCCTCTTCAGCTAGTGAAAAATTAGAGAAGGTTGAGCAGTTTGATGTTAATGTGTCTGATGGAAACATCATATCCATCGATGATGACTTCAAAGCTAGAATCCTGAGCGGATGTGGTCACAATACCAACTCTTTAGACACTGACAAATTGACAAAAGATGAAATTTACATGATTGAGGTGATATCAACTTTATCAGAAGAGAAAGCTTTGGAAATTCTGCAAAAAGCTTTAGTTGACTTCAAAAGTGATCAAAACTTCCCAACTTTAACTTACTCCTTGATTGAGAAACTTGTTGCAAAGGATGTTTACATGAATGAAGGTTTTTCTGAAACTGACTGGGAACAAGAATGTAAGATTCAAGCTGGTTTGATCTACTACCATTCTCCTTATCCAGAAGTTAGAACCGTCACATCTCCAAGAGTGGGTGAGGATGTTCCATTCGAAACTATTAGATCATATGTTTTGGGTCTTCTATGGACCATCATTGGTGCAGGTGTCAACGAATTCTTTATGCATAGAAAGCCTCGTATCACTTTGACTGCTCCAGTTATTCAAGTTTTATTATATCCTTGTGGTAAGTTTTGTCAATACTGTATACCTGATTGGAGTTTCACCATTAGAGGTAAAAGATTTCGTTTGAATCCCGGTCCTTGGACTGCCAAAGAGCAAATGTTCTCCACTTTGATGTTCAATGTTGCCATTAGTTATACTTATGTTTCCCATAATATCTATGTTCAAAAATTACCACAATTCTACAACAACAAATGGCTTGATTTCGGTTATGAAGTTCTCCTTATGCTTTCCTCTCAATTCATGGGTTTTGGTTACGCCGGGTTGATGAGAAAGTTTGTTATTTATAATGAAAAATGTATCTGGCCTACTTTACTCCCAACTTTGGCTTTGAATAGTGCTTTATTGGAAAACGAAGCCAAAGGTGATACTGCCAACGGCTGGAAGATCTCTCGTTACAGATTTTTCTTATACTGCTTTGCTGGTATGTTTGTTTATTTTTGGATTCCAGATTATATCTTTCAGGTGCTTTCAACTTTCAACTGGATGAATTGGATTAAACCTGATAACTTCAACCTGGCAGTTGTGACAGGATCCAACTATGGTCTTGGATTGAACCCAATTCCAACTTTTGATTGGAACATCATTGATTACAATTACTGTATCACTATTCCATTTTTCTCTCAATTGAATCAGTATATTGGTACATTCATCGGATTCTTTGTCATGCTTGCTCTCTTCTACTCTAATTACAAATGGGTTGGGTTTTTACCATTGAACACCAATACTATCTATACCAATACCGGTGATGAATACAAAGTGACCAAAATTCTTGATTCAAATAGCAGACTGGTTGATTCAAAGTATCAAAGTTATTCACCACCCTTCTATACTGCTGGTAATCTTTTCCTTTACGGTGCTTATTTTGCGTTATATCCTTTCTCATTTCTATATACAGTTTTAACTGAGTGGACTGGAATAAAGCATGCTCTCAATTTGTTCTACCAACAGATCAAAAGATATCAGTTAAATTCTACCAACTATGAAGGATTCGATGATGCACAGACAAGAATCATGAAGGGCAAGTACAAAGAAGTTCCTGATTGGTACTACCTTGTTATTCTACTAATAGCTGTTGTTTTAGGTATTCTCTGCATCAAGTTGTACCCAACACAAACTCCAGTTTGGGGTATTTTCTTCATCTTGGGTTTGAATTTACTGTTCTTGGTCCCAATTTGTCTTATTTTTTCAATTACTGGTTATTCTATCACCATGGGTGTTCTCACAGAAATTATCATTGGTTATGCCATTCCTGGTAACGGTTTAGCTTTGATGACTTTGAAATCATTAGGTTATCAAGTTGATAATCAAGCTGAATCATTTATTGCTGATCAGAAACTTGCTCATTATTCTAAGATTCCTCAAATAAGTATCTTTAGAGGTCAGTTGCTAGCTGCTTTTGTTCAATGTTTTGTTGCTTTGGGTGTTATCAACTGGCAAATTGTCAATATTAAAGATATTTGTACTTCATCAGCTGAAAACCATTTCACATGTCCTAAAGATGTTAACTTCTATTCCTCATCGGTTTTTTGGGGTGTTATTGGTCCTAAGAAAGTGTTCAATGGTTTATATCCTATTCTAAAGTATTGTTTCTTGATTGGATTCTTATTGGCACCAATCTGTTTTGGAATCAAAAAGCTCTTCCCAAGACAAACCAGAACTTTTGAACCATCTTTGATTATCGGTGGTATGCTTCAATATGCTCCATACAATCTTTCATATCTTACCGGTGGTTTGTACGCATCATTTGCATTCATGTACTACATCAAAAGAAATTACTATGCTTGGTGGAACAAATATAATTACGTTTTGGCAGCTTCATTTTCTTCAGCAGTTGCATTCTCTGCTATTATCATTTTCTTTGCTGTTAAATATCATTCCAAGCCAATTTCATGGTGGGGAAATGATGTTTTGGATATTGGAGTTGAAGGTGGTGAAGGCAGACAAACATTGTTGAACATCACAACAGATGCCCAAGATGGTTACTTTGGTCCAAGAATTGGCAACTACCCATAAACAAACTTTCAAGTTATTCCTTGGTTTTTTATTTTCGCTTCTTTATAATTTTTATTCTTCGTAACAATATGCAAAATACAAAATATTTTTCAATTTCGTGTTAACATCGTTTCTGTAATGAAAATAAACAACCTGTGAGACAAATCCTTTTGATAATATAGTGTTCTTCAAATAAACCGGTCAAAACGGAGGACGATTGTCTACTTTCAAACTATTACAGTGGAATAAAAATCAATTGCTTTATTGCCGAGTTGGTTAAGATTCATGTTATTGATATACGTTTTTGCTTTGAATCTATTATCTATTCTCAAATATTTATTGGCGTAATCATATCTAATTATACAATTTAGAAGCATATTCATCTCTAAGAGCTTTGACCTGTTTTCCCAGACTAGCAATGGTGATATTGATTCTAACCAGAGAAGGACAAACAATCCGTAAATCATTCGCATTCATTTCCAACCATTCTTTGAAGTTTTTAACTTGATAAAATACTTTTAATGAATCTTGTTGATTATCAGCCGTTAGCATGCATATGAGCATAAGATCTCTGATGTAAAGAAACTGTGATCTTGAGAAATTATACCAGAACGATTTCACCTTGCCTTGTGTCAGACCTTTTAAAAAATTGACAATGTCCGTAAACAGAGTGATTGATCGACTGTAGTATGACTCTTCCCCAATATTACGGTCCCAATCTTTATTTTTGAAGTCTATCCTATTTAGAATTATTTTGGTGACGAAAAAGCCCATTTTGACAGATTGATATGGAGCACATTCCTCAAACTTATAGGTTGAATATTCATTATCCCAAGCAGATAGTATTGTCCTACGATCATCTATTGAGAGCTTATCAGTATCCGAAATTATAGTAGTAAGAACCGTGGATAATTGAACAGCAAGGCCGAATTGAGCCACAGTTGAATTCTCGAAGAAATCATCAATATCGTCAAACATATCCATATAGTACGACTCATCATGGTTTCCAGAAAAATCCATAATCATCGAGGGCAAAGAACTTGCTGTTTTGTTCCATCTTTCCAACATTACAATAGTGCACCATAGCCTTGACCTCAAGTTCTTTTCATACTTTGGCAAGTTCCAAGAGGAGCAGTCAATATTAAGGCCCAAGGAATAAGCTGTTGTAGAGATCATTGAAAGAAACCCATTTTCCAAAGGCGTAATATAACCAGATATCTTATAAGTGTATAGGTGATAGAAAGCAACCATGCATTTCAAAGTTAATAGTGTTGGAGCATTGAGTTCTGTAAGGATCTGTGAATGAACAACAGTGAAAAATATTTCATCATCGAATAAGAACCCCAAGGGATCAGATTTATAAATATCAATTTCAAATATTGGAATAGAGGTGTCGTGTATGGCGTAGGGATAAACCAATTTATAAACTAGAAATAACCAAAGAGGATTTTTGAATTCACTACTGCTATCCAGATTTCCAGATGATGTATCGGCCAAAACAGAATTGATTGCATCCCCATCGATAATTGGTAAACTTGCAAGAACATTTTTCACGAAAAGAATAACAAGGTTTGGGATATATTTGTGTAGAAGTGTGGCTTTATTCAAATACCAGCTTAGCTCTTGTTTTAGTACTACCAATTTTGAGTTCTCTCTTGTTGCTATTGCTGCATTTTTGTATGCCAGTAAAGTGTTTTCGTTTGAAGAGTTTTTCAGTAGCCTGAAGAATTTGGTCCTAAACTTGCATTCATCATCCTTATCGTACTGAAAGTATCTAACCCTTAGAGTGGCATCATACTCTCCAATTATGCCATATGTCAGACCACCATAAGATTCATAATTCAAGCTCTTCAAGGACTTTTCTGTGGAATATCCTTGGTTGTTGTTTCCTTTTTGAAAGTCATCTCTATGGAATGGAGCAAGTCCCAGTTCACGAAGATCAAAGAAGGCAGCCTGATCATCGAAAAACAAATCCAGCCATCTACTGTCTTGAATAGACAATGCCATATTGTTAATGTTATCCTGTTCCAAGTTATGGTTTGAAGTCTCTGGAGCCGGGGCAGTGGGCGAGGAATCATTAGCCAAAGGTTTCACATTCTTATCATTTTCCAAAGCAGAACCACCATCCGAGGTTGACAGTCTTAGTCGTTGAATTTGACATGGGATTCCCTTTCTCTTGCAATTGATACATGAATCTGTGGCACTTGATGGATCTTGTGTGCATTTTTTCTTTGACCTGGCACAAGCCAAACAGCTTTTCTTTTTGTATTCGAAACGACGGGTAGAGCCTTTGCTGGATTTCCCGCTGGATGTGCTTTGAAACTTGAGCACTCTGAATGGCGGCGACATTTCAGGCTCAGAGATCAAGCGGCGAAGGCAAGGGAAGGGAACTGGAGAAGGAACGAAGTGGGTTTCTGCTGGAAAGATCAAGAGGTTTGGAGCTGGAGATAAGCCCCAGAGACACACGTATATTGAGTGGTTCACGCCCAGAGATGGCCGGGCAGAGACAGGCTGATGGCAAGCGGTGGGACAAGCAAAGAGAATCCAACAAAAGGGCAGCACTAACAGGTAACAATGAAGACTTATCACTTGTATCACTTGTCAGTTATCACTGTTTATCACTGTTGAACAAGTGAATGGAAACAGGTCTCTCTCTGTCCCGAGCAGCACCGCCCCATCTCTGCCCCTGCGCAATCAGCCACGCCCAGATTGCTGCTCTTTAACTCTTTATCAACTTCACCATATATGTGTATATATATATAAAATATATACCGATAACCTCCCAGTTGCACTGCTCTTTGCTATCTCTGATAAACCATTAGAATAGGAGCATTTGATCATCTATAACATACTCAGTTGCAAGCTACACCTTTCTTGTGCAACAGCCTCATACAGTACCTCAACTCCAACTCCGCACCGGCTTTCCCATTCGCCCTCCAACGGACAGCTCTACAATCAATCTCATATACAACTGGATCCTCTTGAGACTTTCCAAATCTGCTAATAAGCTAGACCTTCAACTTTCATCCAGAAGAATTCATTATAATGTCGACTTCCGTTCATCCTGCTGACGTGCCTGCTGTGCAACCCAAACTCGATGAGTCAAAGCTTCTGCAGTACGGATATCTAGATGCCATCAAGTTTTATCTAAGTTGGAGAGAACCTTCCTATTATGAACAGAAGCTTTTATCTTACGTTCCATTTTACCCTGAAGAATCTGAAACCAAATCTGCCAAAATCATAGAAACTCCCATTGACGACAATGGCAACTTCATTCACGAGTTCTGTGTCACCAATAAACTGCCAACTACAGATGGCCAAGATCCAGTTCATATAGTGCTAGTCCATGGGTACGGAGCCGCATTGGGGTTCTTTTACAGAAACTTTGATGGGTTGTCCGATATCCCAGGATCTGTTCTGCATGCCATCGATATGAATGGATTTGGTTTATCAGGTAAACCAAAATTCCCAAATGTCAAAGGTGATAGTATTGATGATGTCCATGCATCTGAAGATTTCTTTATAGATGCATTTGAAGTTTGGAGAAAAGCAAGAGGTTTGAACAAGATAATCTTGGTGGCACATTCATTGGGTGGTTACCTTTCAATATGTTACTATCTCAAATATGGTGATGGCATTGTTTCTAAAATGGTTTTAGTTTCTCCTGTGGGAATTGAAGACAACGAATTCTCCCTACTAAAAGAGAATCCAGCACCACAAGAAAACAACCTTCAAAAGGAATTAGATATTGTCAATAGCGAAGGGGTTGATATAACTAAAGAATACAACGATCATCAAAACCCGACCACCTTAGCTACCGACAGAGCTTCCGATGACAACCAGAACGAGAACGAGAACGAGAACGAGAACGTCAATGAAGAAGAAGAAGATGATGATGATACATTATCTGTTTCATCCGCAGTTGATGATGACATCCCTGTTAGGGTTAGGTTAGAACAATCAAGAAGATTGCGAATCGCAAATAAATGGTTAATCAGACTATGGGAAAATAACTACTCACCTTTTCAAATACTAAGGTGTGTAGCACCAATATCCACAAAGTTTGTGTCTGGTTGGACTTTCAACAGATTTGGTAAGGTTCACAATGAGGCTGAACTTAAGGATATTTTAGAATACACTGCTAGGGTGTTCTTAGATAAAGGTTCCGGCGAATATGGGTTAACCAGATTGCTAGCCCCTGGAGCAATTGCAAAGTTACCATTGATTAAAAGGGTTCCCGGGAATATAAAAATCAAAACTCTATGGCTTTACGGTGATGTTGATTGGATGAACAAAACTGCTGGATATGAAATTTGCAAGAAGATTAACAAGCTTGGAGATGACGATTGTAAAGCCAAGTTTAGAATCATTCCTGAAGCTGGTCACCATTTATATATTGACAATACAAAGGAGTTTGAGCGCCAAGTTTTGCATTTTGTTGAGAATTGATTATGCATTGGTTCGGGTTCATTATTATTATCATTATTACTTTCAAAAATTATATCTTATTTATGGTCAAGCACTTCTTTTAGCTACCGGGTTTCTCTTTTTTCTTCAAGGCTGGTCTTTTGCGGTTCTTATTTTGTGGTTTCTTTTTTTTGTTCTATATATTTCTATCCCGAGGGTTAATTATAAATACACATACAAGAGTTGTTAAAATACAGTAGCAAAGATCAAATATCATAGTATAATGCTAACCTTCATCTAATTTGTGAAAATGCTCGCACTATTTCAGGAAGTCCGATTTTCGGGTCAGTTTCCAGTGATTTGATGATGCTTTCTTTGAAAATTTCAGCTTCCCTTGATCTTGAAGATCCATGAATCAAGCTAATTTCTCTTGAATCACAAAACGTTTTCAAGGCCTTGTTGAACAATTCAAATGAATCATCACATCGTATCATCCTCGGTTTATGTAAGTTAACTAGATAAGATACATCTTTCACAAGATCCTCTGTAGATGTAACCACAGTAATTTGCTCCGTCCTTGTCTTATGGTCTACACACACAAGAGCAATATCTTCACTAAACGTGAATTCAGAGTACGCATCGGTTTCAAGCGTGTATGCATCTCCGCATTCAACTGTATAGTCATAAGGGTCACCAAGCATCAGGTATGACTTCTCTGCCTTCGTATTTAGATGGAGTGCACTTAAAAGTAGACACTCACCTTGTCCGTTTGATTCGATTGAATAATCAACATTGATATAGTGCTGACCCGTTCTGATCTCTCTCACCTTTTCTGCGATCCCTTCAACCATATTATATGTGATATCTCTATACTTTGATTCCAAAACTTCATGTGCTTGTTGAACGTTATCTCCTTCAGGATCATATTTCTGCTTGGTCAATTCATGTACGATGATGCTAGGAACAATTTCAGGGTAAGGTAGTAATAAAGTTGTGTGATTCTTTGGGGATTCATACACAAAGGAATCAATGGCCGAATCATATGACGTTGTTTTGTCCACTTTCGAATAAATTTTTGTCATTTTATATCGAAATATCTTGTTCAAATTATATTCAACATTTAGCTTGCTGCATAGTTCTGGAGTAATAGTCATGTAATCCGCAACACACTTCGTGAAAAATCCACGGTTATTTAGAGTGCTATCAGAAAACACCGGTTTCAACGAACGGTATAACCCATAAGGAGAAAACACAAAAGATGGAAGAGGTTTGAGATAAAAATAGTCTCTAAAATTCACCTGTGATTTTTGCAATATATCATAGAAGTAAGCATACAAAGGAGGACTTTCGATATAACGATCAACAATCCTTTGCTTGTAGAAAAAATCATTAACCTTCTTATAGCTCTCTTCTAACTCAGTTAGAATTTCCACCTTGGTATATGTGAACCTATCAGGTCTTAAAAAGCATTCTAAGTAGCTGGATAGTTTGTTTCGCACGTCCGTTATCTTTGATTCCATTTCGCTTGGCGTGAATCCAGTCTTGAAAACTTTAATGAGATCATCTGAACTTGTTCCTTTGACTGTTTGAGAGCAAAAATCAACAATCCTCATTAGATAGTGTAAAGTTATAGGGCCTGAGCTTGAATTGTCAGTTTGATAAAAAGGGATGATACATTCGACCTTTATTTGTACCTCCTGTTCAAACAAGTTCTCAAGAATGATTCTTATTGGTAAGAGAAAGTCCCATTTTTTTGTATCCGGTTGTATTGAGTCCAATATTACTAAGGTGAGATGGGTTATATCACCCTGTGTCTGAATTTTGTCAAATGGGATCCAAACGGTGATCCAATGAGAGTCGGAGATGTTGACAGGTAATAAGATAGAAAATGATGAGCCTGAGCGGAACTGCTTATAGGCGAATTTGAATTGCAAGCTATCAAGTTCCAAATCTTGAAAGGCATCGAGTTCTTCCTCCCCATCTGATGATTGTTCTTCCTCCTGCTGAAGTGATTTTCTTCTGCAATGTTCAAAATATGATGATATTCTGTAACTGGGAAAATAGTAGATATATGAATCATGTGGCGTCTGTCGAGGATATCTCTTTCTGTACTGGGGATAAACTAATTCTATCTGCAAAAAAGGATTTGACTGCTGGAAGAGTCCAATTGCATACTCAAAGTCACTTTCACTAAACCAAGCATTGCTCTGTCGAATGTAATCCAATTTTTCCTGCGAGACTCTGGGAAGATATGGATCCTCTGTCTCAAATAATGTATAGGCCATTCAGAAGAATGATTTTATTGTCGTACAGAGGAGGGCAAGATTCATCAGCTTCCAGTGGTGTGTTGTTGTTGAGTTTGATGTTCCAGTTTCTTTGTTCCCGTTTCCCTGTGCGGCGGTGCCCTGCTTACCACATCAGTTGCGTAATAAGGACTTAATGAGAGAAGAAGGCGGTGCTTCAAGATCAGAGGATCACGACACCAGAGAGTGCTCAGTGCTCCCTGTGGCGGTTCCTGATAAGTGGTGGCAATCACTGGAAGGACACGATCAGCAGGTCTGCTATATTCTCGGTAGATATAGTGGCAGATGAGCTCTTCCTTTCATATTTGGTGGAAGAAAAATAGCTGAACTGAAACTGAGGAACTCGCACACGGAAACCTCTGAGTCATTGCCAAGAAAGCTTTGTAACCCTGGCAGTTTTCTCCATTATAGGTAGCCAAATACTCATACCTCAAACACCTTCAATCGTTTCTTCTTCATTCAGTCGGTTTTCCATCAAAAGGTAAACACAATAATGATAAGATGTCGGCCATAGCCATATGCTCCACAATGGGCGTGGCGTATGGGTAACAGTGGCGCGTCAGGGGCATATCGCCAGTGGCGTCGCTATTGAGATTGTGGTGGCTCACAATGAAAAGGGGTACAAGGTACCAAACAACAGAAACAGAGGACAGGAGGAACCACATGCCACATGTATCATGTGGCAACTCACTGGTTTATCTTGAGATTGGGAGTAGTAACTTCCTTCCAATCAAAAAAAACTTGGCTGATTTTTGCTTCTATCCAGCATACACCATCCACAGTTTGCTTTTTGCTTTGAACCATTGGCGTTAATTAGGTGGAGCTAATCACTTAGGCGGGGAATCCGACTTTTCACATATTCATACTCAAAGCATACGGGTTATCCACTGTTAATTAGGCAATCATATTACTTAGCAGGTGCCCCAAAATGTGGCAGCAGATTACATGAATTACTTTAATTTGATGTTGTGTGATTCGATCTTCTGGTATTACTAATACGCAATAGCTTTCTAATATCCATTGAAGTGGATGTATAATGGCAATGGCAACTGACAGAATATATATATATTGTGAGATTTCCAGTTAAAGTGAAATTGTAGAAAAAGAAAAAGGCAGACTGATGCACTTTACAAATATCAACTGATTCGAACTTTCCAACTGATACTCTGAAAATATTCGATTCTTGAGATGGTGTTCAACATATTCAAAAAGAAAGTTGATATTACCGATGAAATTACCAATGTTTCCAATGAGAATGAAAACCCAAACCATCCTTTAGTTACTTCTGAGAAGGGAACTAATGGTTCTGATGAGAAAGCTAACGAATATCTAGAAATAGAGCACGAAGCCGACCAATCTTCTTCATCAGAAGATGAGCCATATATTGATTTAACTGTTATAGAAACTGAAGAATCACTCGCAAGAAAGAAAAAATTATCTTATAAGATTTTGAAATATTTCTGGGATGGTATTGATTTACATCCAAAGGAGCAAGCTTTTTTATTGAAGCTAGATTTTTTCCTACTTTCAAGTTCCATGTTAGGTTATTTCATCAAAAACTTGAATCAATCCAATATGTCAACCGCCTATACCAATGGTATGAAAGAATATTTTGATTTAAACAGTAACCAATACAACTATATGTCCACTTTATGGACTATTGGTTATATCCTAGGTGCTATTCCATCAAATTTGATTTTACATAGAATATCCGCCCGTTATTATTTGGGCGGTTTGGAGATCATTTGGGCCACTCTAACTGTTTTGATGATTACCTGTAAACAAGGTCAACTTCAAGGGATGTATGCTATAAGATTTTTTTTGGGTTTAACAGAGGCTGGTTATTTCCCTGGTTTGGAGTATTTGGTTGGTTCGTGGTACACCCCTCATGAACTATCCAAGAGATCGTCTTATTTTGCTGTTTCCAGTAGTGTTGCAAGTTTGGTATCCGGTCCTTTACAACAGGCAGTCATCAAAAGATTTAGCACTTCATCGATGGTTCCGTTCAAGTGGATGTTTGTCTTTGATGCGGTTATCTCATTTCCGATCGGGATTTATACCATGTTTGTGGACCCAAACACACCATCCACTACGGATGCTTGGTACTTCACCGAAACAGATAAGCTTGTTGCATTAGAAAGAAGAAGACGAATGGGTGCTCAATTAAACACCAGACAGAAATACACTTGGGCCAAAATCAAGTCCTTCTTCAACACATGGCATATCTGGGTTTTCCCGGTTTTATTCTTATGCTATAATAACACTTGTGCAGCTATCGGTCAACCAACCTTCACCCAATGGATGAAGATCTCCTTAAAGCTACCATCAAGCAAATATAATACATATCCTTCAATTCTTTACGGTGTTGGGATTGGTATTACTTTGACAATTGCTTATGTTCATGACTATATTGGTGGTAAAAAAAATCACATCTTTATTTGGCTTTACTTTTTCTGTTTGATATTTGGATGTGCCTGTTTGTCAGTCTGGAACATTCCAAGAGGGCTACACTGGGCTGCATATTTTATTGTGGGAATTCCAACTGGTTGGGGTCAACCTCAAATTTTCTCCTGGGTTAATAGATCATTGTTCCAAGATGATATGAAGAGAAACTTTGTGGTTGTTATCACAAATACTCTTGCATATGTCACCAACGCATGGGTTCCAATCCTAGTGTGGGATACTAGGGATGCACCTGAGTATCACATTGGTTTTACATATACTGCTTGCTTGGCCAGTGTGGGTGTGATTGTGACTGGTGTTGCATATCACTTCTCTAGAAGAGATGCTTTGAGAGCAGAGAAATTGCACTTGACATATGCGGCTAACATCTGACGTGGTTCTTTAAATGGCACACCACGTTGATTCATCCCAACTGGTATATATTTACCTGTTTTTGTTTTCTATAAATGTATACCAATACTATCGTAAGTTGCTCCCATCATAGATGTGGTTGTTTCTCGAATTTATAACCTTCCATAATCTCCGACCACTCACCAGGATCCCCGTTACCCAGCAATTTTGGTAGCTTCTAAAGTAATCTATAGAAGATAGGTATCCCCCTACATCCGCAGCATACCTTGAGAAGAATAAGGGGAACATTTGAATAATTCCCAAGGTAAGTATCTGAGATCATAGCAGTGCAAGATAAAAGTAGGGTAAACAAATGTATGTCTTCGATTTTACTTAAAGACATATGAACTAGAAATTTGCTATTATTGTTGTAGAAAAGGGAATTGATCAACTTCATGATACTGAAAAGTTTGAACATCAAGTAGTGACCCTCGATTGGCACTCATCCTTCTCGTGCCATTTGACTTTGGAAGCTCGTGGATTCAGACACCACCGAGCTAATTCACGTCTCACAATAATCGGCACAGCCTGAAAATGTTACTTACTGAAATATTATCTCAATTGTACTGCCGGCTCTTTAATGGATACCCGGTAAGCCTGAAACGGCCCTTTCAATGCTTCAACAAACCACTATTGGCTGGAGATCTGAAAGGGAAACCGCTTGGGTTATCGTGATCGAATGCGGCACCATGATATTGGAAGGTGGTCTGAGAGGTAGTTTGCTTACTTGGTAGAGACTAGATAGATGTATGGATCAAGGTTCTGTATATAGCATAAGCCAGACAAGACCATCTTATTCTTTCTAGCCCAATAAACCTACCTATAAAGGTCTTCTCCATGGAAAAGCTGTAACAACGAGTTTCACGGTGACTCATGTGAATAAGACAACATCCCTGCAAATCTCTTGCAATCTCGCGCCGTGTTCAATCAAAAGAAATTTTCCCAATGATCGGAGTTTTGCAACGAGTTCCCCGATGAGTGGCATTTTGCCCAAAACCGAATAGCGACTTTTTGCGGCACTGTAGCAGAGAAGTTTACTGTTGTATATGTGATTGAGGTATTACAAAAAGCGGTTTAATATTAAAGATGAGAGAGGAGAAGAGCAGATAGATAAAATATGTAGAGAGTTTACACTTTGACCTCAGATGTAATCACAATGCTAGAGTCGACCTTTCCAGCAGACGACGAATTGGTACTAGCTGTTGGAAGACTTCCATCCAATTCAGCAAGATCAACATACTTCTCTAGTTCTTCTCTAGGAATCTCGCTTTGCGGAATAACGTTCCAATACTTACAGTCAGCATCTGAATATGTACCATAGTAATCAGCATCATCCATTTCACCTAGACCCTTTGGTTTGATAAAATAACTCAAGCCTAAGTAGACAAAGAAACCAATGAACCAGCCAAAGATGACATTACCCCAGTAATAATGGATGACACCTTCATTGGTTAAAGCAATGGTTGGAGTGGCAGCATGAATCAAACCAGGTAAGGCTGGTGTCATACCACAGAAAAATGCAATATAACCTGGAATATTGAAACCTTTGAAACCGTAGTAGATGTTGGAAGGATCATATGTATAAAGATCTGTTAACTTAAGCTTTCTCTTTCTAATAATCCAGTAGTCTGCAATAACAATGGCAATCATAGGAGAAAAGAAAACAGAGAAAGCAGACATAACGGTACCAAAGTTGGATGATGTGTTATACATAGTCCATGGTTGAATAACCCAGGATAGAACTGCACAAAGAAGAGCACCTCTCTTGATGTTAATGAATCTTGGAGCAATACCAGCCATATCCATACCGAAGGCCCAACAGTTACCCATAGAGTTGAAAACTGCCTGTGAAGCAACAAATGATAAAGAAGCAAAGAAACAACCGGCTCTTGCTTTAGCACTGTAGTCATCTTCAAGCCATGTTTCCATAACAGCAGATGGTTTCCAAATGGCAGTACCCCATTTACCCTTCATGGCGGAAGCAGTGACAATACCCATCAAACTAATCATGGTACCAATAACCATGATGGAAAGGAAGGAACCAGGGTATGGAGTATATCTACCTGTAGAGAATCTAGTATAATCAGGCTTATTTAAAGTTCCTGAACAAGATGTACCATACCACTGACTGATTGCTCTTAGGAAGTTCCAAGAAAAGGCAGCACCTGTTAACTTAGTCTTTGCGTGCATCATTGGACCATCACCACCATTGTCAACAACAGCGTAAATGGTAATACCAATCATTGAAGCAAGAGAAGCGATCGATGTTAAGAGCATGGCCCACTTCATCTTTTCAGGCTTATAGATAATGAAAGGAATAACCATGAGTTGAAACAAAACGAAACCAACAAGTTCTTTGCTTGTGAATTTAACACTGGCTGGAAGAGTATCTGCCCAAGTCAAGTAGCTATAAGACCAAGTACTTAACATAGTGTTCACCATCAAACCACCTAACCAAGCTTGGGAAGCATACCAAACGACAGAAACAATAGCTCTGGTAGAGACACCCAAGTAGAAACCCCATGAACCAAAGATACACTTTGAGTACATGGTGTATGAAATATGATGATCACTACCTGGTTGACCGTTCAAAATTGTGTGAAGAAAAGTGAGGACATTTCCAACAACCACAGCAGCCATAGTGTATGGGACATTAAGACCATAGTTTAATAGAGTGGAGGCACTGGTGAAGGACGATAAGGCCATACTATGCATGATCCAATAGGACAAGAAAACCCACCAGTTCCATATTCTTCTTTCTGGTGAAAATGGAACCAAATCAGGGTTTTGAAGAGCAGTAACCCTGGTGTGTTGGCTATCTTGAGGGACTTCCAAAAATTTGGCAATAGCACCTAAAGTAGTCATTTTATGAGGAATAGGGATATTCTATTATGATGGGAATCTATATTTTTTATTCCAGAAAAAAATCCAAACCGTTATCCATGAACAGTATACTATATTTGGGGGGAATGTACCACTTATTATATAGACACAATTCATTTACCGCTCTTAGTGTATCCTCGTCCGATCTTTCTTGATTAAGATGGGTGGAGCGCGCGACCAAGATGGGAACAGGATGGTGGGGGGATTAGTGGCTGGAGCAGTGGGCATTTGTCGGAGTGAGTGGTAGACTATTCCGACGTTGTCTTGGTTATCTTTCCTCGTTGTACTTACTTCAATGTGCTTGAACAACACCTTAAGAGGATATGCAGTAGAGAATATAAGATACTTACTTCAGCTAATAAAAGCTTCGATACATCGATACAAAGAGGTAAAGTGGATGAATAAGCATTATACAGTAGTTAGTTGGGATTATACAGTGTTACCGGATTTTCTATTATAGCCACCGCGATAAGCCAAATTCCGCTGAGTGAAATTTTGGTTGATCAGCGAGCCCAGCGCGTTATCGAGTGTGGACTTGCCCTTTGAATTTTTAATTTGATAATTTGATAGTTATCGATTGAAATATCTGCTCGCCGTGTCGCCAATCTTGGTGGAGATCTCTGGTGGTGAATATTTGATAGCACAATCATCGTGCACATATGGAACTTGAATCATGAGAATTGAAATACAAAGTCCATCAACGCTACAAAGGCTTTGGTTCTACATGTGTGGATCATGATTTTCAAAAAAACCCTTTGCTTAGTTTACGACGGAGACGGTTAGTGATATTCAGGGTTCAACATCTGTCGGATTCCCTTTCTGTACAATTTTTTTGGTTTTTGGGACGGACACTCTCTACTTTCTCTTCTGCCTTCGGCCTCTGTCCTTGATTCCAGTCTCATGTATCGGGAACCAATGTAGCAAGATCTTAGTATATATAATCTGTAACACACTATGACTGTTGAATTTGAATTTCTATCTTGTAAACCCAACTTTCAATATCAAATTTCTCCACCCAAACATGGCTGGCTCTATCTCTAACAATCAAAGCTGGTAGTGGAGGCAAGATGACGCACATAGTACAGATAAGACAGGGTCAATGTTTAGCTATCGATGTGCCCCGGATTGGCAGAAACATCGATAACAATCTCGTTTCTTCCCCAATTGGGGATATCGATATCAGAGATCAAGTACGTTGGCTACACTGAGTATAGCCGAAATCATTGACCATCTTTGAAAAACATGTTGGAAAAGTTAGACGAGCGTGTCCATTCGTACCATTTTGGCCAGCGATAGCCCAGGAGGACAGAAGCCGTCTCAATTCCAAAGTCTCCTTATTCAGTTAAATCAGTAATTAGAATTAACTGAGTCAGTGGTATGTTATCTCTTTGGTGTTGGGTCATCAGAATCGCATAAAAAGTTACAGGGTAATGTGCAAGTATATCAAAGCAGATAAGCTAGAGAAATCTCTTCAATACTCCAAAATCATTCATTACAGGCATGAGGGAGAATTAAATCTGTAAAGGTATTTGACCGCGTCAACTTGTAATGTCTTGGGCTAGAATTACTTTCCCCAAAGCAAGCGGGGATTTGTCTACTCATGAGTCTGCATGATTACAAAAGAGACTGTGTAATCTCAATGTTGAGACTCAGGTTCAATATTGGTAATATAAATAGAGCTATAAAACTACTCAAAGGAATGATATTTGAGATATTGCTTCAAAGTGTCAACAATACTTTCCTCAACGCTAATTAGCTTGTAACCCCCGGCAGCTCCTAACACATCAGAGATATCATATTTGGCACAGTAGGTGGACATTAGTTCAGCCTCGGATGAAGGATCACCCTTTGCAATCTTACCCTCAAGCTCTGGAAAATTTCTGTTCAAGACATCAACGACAAACTGAGCAATTGAAGGACCAGCAACAATAAATTGTCTTTTTTCAGATAACGCAGACACTTCTAGAGGTAAGATGTGGAATGCGGCAACATCTCTAACATCAACAGCCAAAGCCGCGTTCTGTGCCAATGGGGTGGTTAAACTCTTGTCCAAGTGAGTACATTGGTTCAACATTTCATTTGATGTGTTCAAAACAGCAGGCACGCTGCTATCAAATAATTGAGGACCCAACACGTATGGAGGATTGACAGTGGCAAGCTTGAAATTAACATCATTATCTTCAACGAACTTTCTAGCAGCTTTTTCTGCATATGTCTTTGATGCACTGTATGCTTCACCTTCGTTAGCAACATTCTCCCACACAACAGGGTTCCAAGTGGAACTTTTATGGATTGTAGTAACGTATTCTTGACCAGGTCTTTTGATGGCAGCAAATGAGGAGGTAACAACAACTTGGGTGACTTGAGGCGCAAATTCTTTGATACCTTTCAAAATGTTAACAGTACCGTTAACTGCAGGGTTGAGGTATGCCTCTTCAAAAGGCAAGTTCAATCCAAAGGAAAATGGAGAAGCAGTATGTAACACACCAGTAACTTCTGGGTGAGCTTTCAAAGCCTCATCAAAAGCGTTATCTAGTGAAATATCCTTAACAATTTCATATGTCAACTTACCTTCTGGGTACTTGGCTAAGAATTTTTCTTGCAAAGGTTTGTATTTCGCTTCAGATCTGGCTGTTCCAACAACTGAATAACCCTTAGCTAGTAATTGGTCAACGATATGCAAAGCAATAAAACCTGTTGCACCTGTAACTAGAACTGTCTCGATTGCCATTTTTGATAATGTGTATTATTAGTATTTTGCAATTGGCTGAGCATAAAACAGATCAACAAGTAGTAACAACAAAAGAGTCAAATGGCCAATAATGGCGGGAACTCCTGTGTATTATAAATCGCCCCTGGGCACTTTTTTCAAATGCGGAAATCTAACCGATTTCCCGACAGCAGAGCGCTGTTTCTCGGCGACGACCAACAATTAGCAGTGTGGCGGCAATGGCTATATATATATACACCAATATACCAACGAGTTTTTCTTCTGAGAACCTGAATTGGACGGTATTGTGCTGCACAAGAACCATATACTCAATCTTAGCCGAATCAACCTAACCACAATGGAAAAAGTCACTTGGGAAGCAATCAACTCTGCTGGTAACACTCTTTTATCACCTGCCTACAAAAGTAATGGTCATGTTTTCACTTCTGGTTCAATTGGAAATGGCCCTGATGGTGTGATTCCTGACGACTTGGAAGAACAAACTGAAAATGCTATTAAAAACTTGAAGGTTGTTTTGGAAGCTTCTGGTTCTTCATTGGATAGAGTCTTGAAGGTTCTTTTGTTTATTGCGGACAGAGATTATGCAAAGGTTGTCAACTCAGTCTACCAAAAATACTTCGTTACCCAACCTGGTAGATCATGTGTCATCGTTGCATTCCCTAACCCACAAATAAAGGTTGAATTAGAATGTGTCGCACAATATGAGGTCATTGCTCCTAAGATCTGAATGACTGAAGCTAGTACATGTATATTCTGATTTTATATTTGAATACATCTGCATTTTGTTAGAGATCATCAATATTGTAGTTACACACAGTCGTAACATACATAAAATAGCATTCTGATACCTCTTCAAAGGTGCTCCTTCAGTAAGTAGCCAAATATTGGCTTCATCTTTCCATGACAAGCTTAACTATCCCTGTAGTTTGATCATAATATCGCTGTTGAATGTCAGTGGTACATGAACATCCGTTGATGTCTTGGGTTTTCTTCAACAAGCTGCATAATATTTCACATATCTTTGGGTCGAACCGTGTTTTCTCCAAGCTTGGAAAGAAGAATCTCGGAATATTAATCTCAAATACAAATTCATTTCTTTAATCGTAAGTGGATCGTTGGTAGGACCCATAGGTGTGTATAAATCCAATACAAAAACTAGTAGATGAAAATATATATACCATCTTAATGGCTTCCAACCAAAACTGCAGATAACTTGGGTCTTCTAGAACGAGTAACCAATGAATTTACATTGTTCCTAGGAGGCTCCAGAGAAGTTACAACAATGATATGTCAACAGTCAAAGTTACAAGCTGATCACAGCCAACTAACTATCAATAACAGACAGTTATTGTTTCCTATCTTCCGTTGATTGCCCTACGCAAATTGCCAAGAGCCTTATAATAAATCGTGCCTTCACGATTCATTCATATCATGATCGTGATATCTTTGATTACATTGAGACAACTGCCTATATTTTTCTATCTTCGACGCAAACAGAGAAAATCCTAAAATCTCTTGGTGAGAATCAGTGATGAGAACAATATTTTATTTCTGTCTCAAATATGTAATACACTCTCCATATCAAACTAGCAACTTGTAAAGATATCCCTTGGTGAGAGGTAGCAGCTATGGTTCTGATAATGTTGACTGTGTGCTGGTTGAGGAAAATCTTGCATTTAATTGACAAGTTGGTAGTTTTCTAACTGTCACGCTATAACCAATCAGTATGGTTGTTGATCCAATGTTCCGATTCACATCCTAGAAAACATGTTCCAGGAAATCTAGCTTGTAGCCTATTTACGAAAATGTCGAAATCTGGTGGAGAAAAATCAATACCGAGGGCACGACTTCAGCGCTGTTTCTAGTGAGATGTACCCCATATACAAGGTATTAAGACCAATTTCATGAAAAATTTCAACTGGCCTTCACTTACAGCTAATGATTTGAGTATATATTTTACTCATATCATATATCGCTTCCCCAACTAATATGGATCTAAAGCCTCTGGCAATTAAGCCTATAGGAAGAGCTCATCTGGCGTGCCTGAGGTGCAGATCCCAAAAAATCAAGTGTTCTGGAGGTTAGTGTTTGAATGTCAATCTGCCGTCTCAAAATACATACTTTCTACTAACATTTTAATAAAATCACAACCAGATATACCAAGTTGCCGGAATTGTAACATTGCTCAAAAAGAATGTGGATACCCTCAAAGAGAGAAGAAGGTAACAATTTTAGAATCACAGCTGAATTCAATTCAATCGAGAGTGCAACTCTTAGAGCAGCAACTGAGAGAGAAAGAGCGGATTACGCAACAGGTAAACCAAACTGGAGACACAGTAGCATTGTCATCGCTAATTGGTAATCATCCGACTCTATTGGGTGGAAAACAGCGCTTTATCAATTCTAATACTTTCACACATACGCCATTGCTAGCAGGAGAGGAGTATTTCGGAGCGACATCAAGTCAAGCTTTCGAATCGGATCTGAAATCGTATATACTGTCCCTCTCTCGAGATGGAAACAGAAGCTCATCAATACTCCACCGGCGCCATTTCTATAGTGATCCAACTCGAAATTTACCGTATGCTGCTGCTGCGATTCTTCCAGATAAAGGTTATGCGTTGTCTTTGGTCGGCAACGTGGTTAGATTTCTAGGTAACGAATACTACCTTTTAGACACCTCAAATCTCTATATCGAGATTGATGAAGCATATCAGAATCAGAAAGCCAAAAGCTCAGCTTGGCTTTGTCGCTTTCTAATCACTCTCGCGGTTGGTGAGCAATATCAGACTGAGCCTCCAAACAATGAAATTCCAGGACTGGGATTTTACAAAGCTGCCATGGAACTATACAACTCCACTAATGAGGAACCCACTTTGGAAGATGTTCAAATGCATTTATTAATTGCTCACTTTTTAGAAGGATTGAACAGTGTGAATGCCGCATTCTCATTCTATGGGCTGGCTACTAGATCATCTCTGATATTGGGCTTGCACCGTACAGCTATTAGTATTCCTTCAATCTCAACAGAAGAAAGGCGAAGGTTGTGGTGGACTGTCTTTGTCATGGATAGCGTGTGCTGTTCCCACCTAGGACATCCAATACATGCACGTATTAGGGATACTGATACTGAGATCTCAGAAAATCACTCCATCGATCTCAAAGATGGTTTTAAGTGTGGGATATTAGGCTACAATGTTCAATTGGCAGCTATATTAGGGAATGCCACGCGCATAATGTATAGGCCTACCAATGACGCGTGCAGCAATGCAATTGAAGAAATCATATCATGTCTTGATCAATTGGATAACTTTCAAGATATGCTGCCCTCAAAAATAAAAAACAATTTAATCACTCCTGACAGCAGAGTAGCGGCAAACATACATCTTCGCTTGAATCACAACATCATTCTCATCACCCGTTCATTTCTATTAGCCGAGCTTACAGGTAATACTCATAAAGACGAGATCACCAGGAAGATAATTGCAAGGTGTCTGAACGCGGCAGCTTCCAGTATAGATATTTTGGTTAGTCTGAGAAGTGCCTCCTGGCTCTCGACTTTGGGGTTTTGGGATGCCCAGTTTCTATTTGTGGCATTGACAGTGTTGATAATTGGTAGCTCATGTGACTTTGAGTATTCTCGAGTCACATTAGGTAGGAATCTGAATACCTACATGAGTGACGCAGGAAGTTTTACAGCGAAAGACAATGAGATGAGATTGCTGGAATTAGATGAATTGTTCAACAAGACCCCATCAAAACTTTACGAGGAATCAATCAGAGATTATTCCAAAGAAGTGAACTGTTCAGTCAGTGAGCAGTCTAGAATAATCAAAGGCGAAGGAACTACTTCCTTAGCGGGACAGCTTTCCGGTGGATTTGAAACCGACTCGATGAACTCCACCTCCAAAGAAATTCAGAGCTCCAGAAGTAACTGTGGAAGAATAGATGGATTGGATGGCTCACCCGTTTCCGACTCTGCTCAGATTGGTGATGTTAATCACCTAGAAAATGATGCTTCTCCGGAACCAACGACGATTGATTTGGACTTTTGGGAATCTAACAATAACTACATGTAATATTAGGAAGTAAAGAGGCTGTCAGTAGGAGTACCCAAATCCAAGTGATTGTGACTCTTTTGTGCATCAATCGATGACCCAGTTAATAAGAATACGATAATATATATAACTAAACTCTAGGTAATTCCTCGACTTCTAAGTGAGGGGAGTAAAACAAATAATATTGCTGCAGTTTCCTGAAAATGAAAGTTATCTGTAACTTTTGATAACGAACGAGCAGGTAAAAAGTACATAAGAAGATCCTACTGTAATTTGAGAGTATATTCCAACAACTCTCCCGCTGCACTGTGACCATCGAGATTTGTTAATTGTTGGTGTTTGATTCTCTTCTTATGCTTGATAAAATTATATATTTTACTTTTTCAAATCGATACAAGTAGTCAAAATGGACCCTCCATTGATTGTTTCAAGACATAGGCAATTAACCCGCACGACAGAATACAAGGGGCTCGTTAGAAAAGTTTTGAAGAGCTTTAGAGATTTGGAAAAGAATGACATAATCTATCTCTATGACTGGAGGGAATTAGATGGTTTAGAACAGTTTGATCACCATCCCGTCGAATATAGGCACTTTTTAAATGGTGAATTTCGCCGTTTCTTGACGAAAGTTAATCAACATCGGGCAATGGATCTTGTTTTTGGATTACCCCAATTTGGGTATAACGTAAGTGAGCAATCGAATATTGTTCGCTCAGAACATTACAGAGTATCAACCAAATTCTTGCCCCCTGTGTTTAGTCTAAATGGTGCTTCTCTTCTTGATGAGCTTACGGGGTTTGTGGATGAACTACATGCTGCCATTCAGGGTTATGATGTGACTGATGACTATGAGTATGCTTTGTCTGCCTCGTCCGCAACTATTAATACTTCCAGTTCAGAGATGCAGTATGAAAGCGTGATGGCACGCATACTACGGCAAACAGTGATACCTTGTGTTGAAGCAGTTGATGAAGATTTGATCTGCATGTCACAATATAGATTTCCACAGGAGAAGCTATGCGATGAATATTTGAAAGAATTTTCGGAGGCAAAGCCCGATTTAACCGTGGTGGATAATACCACCGGTGAAGTTCTTCTCGTGGTTGAGATAAAGAAGCCCAGTATCTCTGAGATAGCGTCCGAGTCCAAGCCCCTAACTCCATCAGCAGCCAAAATATTGAATCAAATTTATATGTATGCCCTTATGCAAGGCAGTCAATATGTTGTGGTGTCGGATATTGTGACGACTCAGGTATACAAATTTACGCTAGAAGAGGACCCAGAAAATAAAGAGTTTGAGCATGGCGAAGCGCAAGAGGTTAAATATCAGGTACAATCTTTCCAGAAAGATCAGTCTTCCCACACTGTTACTTGGATTCTAGCAGGTTTGATATGGAAAAGGATTCAGCTACTTAGAGATACCGAGGGATATGACCGTCTAAAAGTCAAGATTCGAGAGCATATTGCTTCCCGCAGAAACCCACACTCTTTGGAAGATCAGAATGAGTTACCTCACATATCCGAAAATACAACCGACCAAACGGATGAACCAAACCACAAGAGTAGAAAGGTTAGGGGGCCTACATCTGGCCACAACGATTCGGGAAAAATTAAGAAGATGGAGCCGAATGTCGTAGTCAATGACAAGACCCAAGCTGCAGTTGATGATGTTGATGTGAGTAATAGTGACATTTATCACATGGGTATCAACTTTAAAACCAGCGATGCTCCTAATCTTCCACTTCAAGTATTACAATCAGATACCGATCATGTTACAAAGGTTATAGTCTTGGAAAGAAAAGATTTTGTAACGTTGTTTAAAGTCGATCCTGACTCGATTGACCCCAGATTCCAAAAAATTGCCGTTAAACTTTTCAGCCGTCGCTTCTTTCAGAATTACTTTTACCTGTTCAAAGATGAAATGACAGAACCGAAGGAGGTTTTTGTTGCAGATTGTTTCAAATCTTACTATACCGAGGTGAAGACTTATCTCAAGTTACTGAAATACAACAGCAGTATATGCGACTCCCTTGATGAGGATCATTTACTGATTCATGCACCGCGCTACCTCCAGCACGGCCACTGTAATATTTTGTCCCAAGATAAGTTGATGTATATTGGCGGGTACTACATTGCGATGGAATACTTAGACTTTATGGAGCGAAAGCCGATATCTCTTGAGGAGAAGGCGATGGTATGTAGGGAAGTTGGCATGCTCCAAAGCATTGGTATTTGGCATGACGATTTGAATGAACGTAATATCTGCTTCAATGAGGAAAGCGGATATGCGTATCTTTACGACTTCAACACATCATTACCTGCACGTCAGGGATATAACTTGGCCCAAAGATTTGCCAGCTGGTACTTGGAAGGCGTGGATTACGACGTTATTAGGGAGATCATCGAAAACAAGGATAATGGTGTTGATACTCAAAGTTCATCATCTGATGAGTCTACAATTGCAACCTGACAACTGGGGCCGAGTTCGGCATCACTCGAATCAGCAGAGCATCCAAGTTAGCTCTATAGACCTCAACCACTGTTTATCAGTCATAGTAAGAAACTTCTCAGCTGCTGCAAAGTTCGGTCCTTTCTAGAGAGGTTGTGTCACATTATCTTGATAATTAAATATTTTCTAAATACACAGCAACGTAAGGCATCGCTTCATCGTTTTTTTTTCTCCAACCAGATCTCTAACCAGCTGGTTTTGATCCTCTAACTAGCAACTTGAGCTTCATGTACCAGAGGGTGTTATCCGCTGGATTTCGACCTCACAGAAGTAGAACTGCTGTATTACCATTGCTTATTTATGTTTTGAAGAAAAAATGTGACAATTGGAGAGAGACGTATGACTTGGAGAAGTTGTACGATACAGTGGAATCTTAAGTAGAAGCAGCTAGATAATACACGGCTTTCATTAATCTTGTTTATATCGTTTTATCTACACCTGTAACAAGGTTAGTATAATTTGTCTATCTTCTTACCGGTCTCAACCACGGATACCTTTTACTTGTGTTTATTCTCGTCGCCGCCCGTTTGATTGTCTTTCCAGTGCGAATTCTCCCCCTACTTACTATTCTTTCCTTTCCTTGATCTTTTGTATTTTGTGTTTATATTATCGTCTTCCCTCTTCTTTACTTAGTCTTCATTGAGGACATTAGCTTTTTTTTGGAGAAGACAAGTAACTTTGTACTCAATAGTAATGAAAAGTAGATATTATTATTTGGAAAGCTAAGCATATGTTATCCGCAATACATTCCTCAAACACGCGCTTTCCAAAGCTTCAAGTATGACTCTCTGATATCAATTGATTGCTATTCAACAGACAATCATCTCTGGATTCTTTCCACAATGATGCTGACTAGCTGTAGTATTTATAGCGTATTGAATATTCCTCTCATATCGGTGGATTGCGAGAAATTGTTTTTCTTCTTTTCGGGACATAGAAGATAGCCATATATCATTAACATATAATGAAATAGTCGTCACCATATTGAGATATGCCGTATTCAGGACCAAAAAGAGTCGAACCGGCTTATGAATCAATCTCCCAACTACCGCGCTGATTCGTGCTTTATTGAAGACCCTGGGAAATTTGGCATATGGCCATCTCGGTAAGGAGCTCACTAAATTCAGCAATCAATTTCGTGAATCTATTGGAGGCCTAGTTGAGGGGGGCAACATTGTGGATGCTTGTGTCATTGAAAAAGAGGTGGACTTGACATCTCACATTTCAGAGGCTTAGTACGAACATACACTGAGAAATTTCATAGCCATTATGGTCTTGCCGTATGCGAAGATGTTGTTGAAGAGATTGATCCGCCACCCACAAAAGGCTTGCAAGGATAGCATGAATTACTTTCTGAGTTCAATACCCTGAAGCAAGATTTGTCGCAATACAAAAGAAGCAGCGGAGCTCAACAATCTATAAAAATTGGAAGAAAAGCAGATATATATTCTCAATCCAGCATCGTCTTTGGCTGCAGATTTACATTTCTCATAAGTTAGAATCTGTAGCAGGAAGGGCAAAGAGCGCCTTGCTAGGTAGTTAATCGTTAAAGCCTCCAGACGATATGAGGTTATGATCTGCAATGGCCTGAGTCAGTCAACTTACGAGAGGAGTCATTTCCAGGATACTTATAAGTCTAACTATGCACATACAAAATTCAACGTATACATATATATCTTATAATTAAATGTGTTTATAGTATCAATGATCTCAGAGAGCAGAGTGATAGATCGAAATCAAGAAATAGAATCACTAAGGCAAAATTCACCAAAAAAGCTTCAAATTTACTCCTTATCCTAATAGTTGATGTGCGCAAAAGGCCATGCTGGCAAGAGGAAAACGATCCAAAATTCATCAAATAGCCCTGACTGATTTATATCAAATGGCGACTGAGGTGAAAATCCCAACGCCAGTCAACAAAAGTTGTTCATATGAGCACCACAAACATGGTATTAATTTCGGCCCTAGAAATACGAAGAATCTGGAGGTGGAGTTTCGGTTATCTGACCGATACATCCAGTAATGATCTGAAAGGGAAGTACATCTGATGTGGATACGATTATATCTTTTTACCCCTCATGGTATCGAACCTATCAACGAACACATCAAAGTCGCATCCATCGATACACACTGTACTCTCCTTGTCACAACTGACCAAGAACTCAGTCGCTTGTAGTTCTTTCGCTATTGACGTCAGAATGAGTATTTTATGACCTCTGAAATTAACACACCGCATGCCTAGGGGGAACCTGGTTAAAAGAGTCGGAATATTGTCACCAAATTTGATATATGGGCCGATCGAAGAATACGAAGAGCAAATAGGAGAATCTGGTGCAAATTTAAGACCAGAGTGGGGGGATGACTTTCTCTCCTCAAACTCAAAACGAAGAGTTCTCAGACTCGTCAAGTTGAAATCAGATAAATCCACATAATCTGCGGTGGTTTTAAATTCTAAGTTTTCGAGTTTAACTTCTGAGCATAGTGTTCTCAAAAACTGGATCTGATCTCCAGCTAACCCGCTAACTACAATTTGCATATTTGTAATACCCCCAGGCAGCGTTCCTGATATATTCTCTAAGGGTAACTCACATCTAAAGATTTTGATATTGGGCGGCAAATACGAAAGGTTCACGTTATTCCAATATTCGTTCAATGTGAGCTTTTCGATCATATAGGCCGAGCTCATATCCACAAAAGGTTGGTCGCAATGACCACCAATCTCAAGCTCTAAAACTGAAGGTGGGAGGTCCTCTAGGATGCAAGTTGAGTTTCCTAGAAGAAAATTCACTGAAAGATTTCTTAGAGATTTTAGTTTCCCTTTATTCAAGATATCATGTAATCCAATGCAGTCTTCTATTTTCAGCTGGGTGAGCTGTTCCGGCAGAACAATCCACTTGGAGAGTTTACACTCCTCAAAAACTAGTTCTCGAAGAGACGGTATATTCGGCTTGAAGTTATATTGATTGATCGGAAAATTGAAGACACTGAGAGAATTCAACGAAGTCAACCCGTTCAACTCTAGACATAAATCTGTATCATTGTGGTCAAAAGACACAAATTCCGCATGTTCATCAAAGGAATCTACACCAACACCCAAGTGTTTCAATGATTTGCTCACTGGCTTAAAATTATAGGTGATGAGGTCAATGGGTTGGAAAGCAATATCCAGGTGCTTCAAATTGGGAAAACTGTCTATAGTTGGTAAACCTTGTTGCGGATTGAATGTAACACACAACTCGACAAGAAAGCGGCTAAATGGGTTGCACAAAGAGCTGAAACTGTGAATGTTCAAATTCTTATCCGTATGCAGTTCAAAACTTGGAAGGATAGAAAGCCTTCTTAATCCATCAAGAATCGATCGAGGTAGCTCTTGGGACATGGGGTGGCCCACTATCACAGTTAAATGAATATTTCTTTCTTCAATCTCCTGTACTAACTCCGAATCTAGTTCTAATCCAGACGACCAGGAAACTAAATTTAGAGTGGCTTCTTTCAGATTTGGATACCTAGAGGTATAATTTGCACCCTCATCAATCAAAGCTATATGACGTAGCTTATCGAAGCAAAAAGCGGGAAATACTTGTAACCCATCCCCATAGTCGTCCTTCGCTCGATCTATCTCAACACAAGAGGTGAAGAGACGTAATACGTTAGGATTTCTTCCGAAAAAAGAGGAGCATTCGCTTGGCACGTGCACATTGAACTTAACGTCATGATTTACCAGGAAGTCAACCAAGACTAGAAATTGTGGGGATGATATAAATATATTTCCCTCTATACCACTCACATGACATTCAAAGTCCTGGTCTCTATAGCATTTCTTGAACCAAATCATTCTATTACTCGAAGAGCAGTGGAAAATGTTATTCTTCGGATCACCAAAGTCCAACAACTGGATAAGCTGGTCTAAATCTAACCTTTTCTGCGCAAGCCTCCAAATCATCGATTTGAGCTCTATAGAAAGACTTTTGATTAGATCAATTGGCATAACAGATTGGGTGAGGGACATAGCCTCACGATTTAACAGCAGCATGTACGCTTGAGATGCTGATGTGATATGCTGATATGCTGATATGCTGATATGTTAATGTTTTGGCTGCTTTGACAGCACCTATATTGCCTATATATATTGTACATTTCGATGCAAACTACTCTGTAAATGGGCCTGGCCTTTACACCGATGATGCTCGCGCCGCGCCCGCCGCGCCTGTGGTGTGGTGTGGTGTGGGTGGTTTGGTGTGG